>VRLP01005178.1:0-39723 GCA_009660295.1 Lophius piscatorius | reverse complement strand
GGATTCTGTACAAATGGACCAACTACATGACAGGTGAGTCCGTCTAAAGGTCTAACAGCTCTGGTTATACTTCGCTACACACATGGTGACTGAATGATGGCTGCTTTATCTATAAATTCTGATAACATTCTTCCTATCATTTAAATTCAGTCATTGAAACTGTAGAGATTTGTATCATCCAGTTAAATAGTGGAGTTTTTTCAGGGTTTTACTCCAGTGTGAATATTCTATATTCATCTCAATCACAAATAGTATCATACTACTATCAGCATCAAACATGGGCAGGTTAATTCATCTCCTCTGTTTACTTCCGCATGTGGACTGAAGTGAATATTTTAATGATGGCAGTAGGGCATGTTTGTTATTTGTATATATATCTCATTCGTCTAGGTCACAGATGAATTCAACTTACACGGCATATTTGTAAAAAACAGTGTTTTAGACAACACATACCCTGCTCATTCTTAATGATACATTCTAGTATACCTGTTTTTTGTAATTTGTGAGTGAAATAATAATAATAATAATAATAATACATTTAATTTATAATGCACTTTGCATTTGGATCAAATCTCAAAGTGCTACAAAGTAAAAGCAGATAAAAGCATCAATAAAAAATAAAATAAAATAAAATAATAACTTTATAAAAACCTGACCAAATAGCAGCAATGTTAATTAAGGTTATAGGTTCTGCTAAAAAGGAAAGTCCTTTTTTAAATGTGTCAGTCGTCTGTGGAGCCCTCAGATGGTCATGGAGGGCATTCCACAGACGAGGGGCAGCAGAACAGAAGGCCCGATCACACATGGTACTGAGCTTAGTCCAGGCAAGGAGGAGGCGGTATGAGTGGGTAGAACGGAGGGATCGTGTTGAGGTCAGTGGGGTGAGTAGTTCTTTTAGGTAGGGGGGTGCGTTGCCATGGATGCACTGGTGAGTGAGGAGGGAGATCTTATAATCAAAATGGCTAATAATAAGGGAACTACCTGTTCCCTTGAAATGACTGTCAAGGGAACAGGTACGACTGCCATAACTGCCCCAGAATGAGGAAGTGAAATTTTTGCTCTTCATTTAGACTCTACTATGTCAGATGATCAAATGAAAATAATGATTTCATTTTGAAGCATGAACAAAAATGTAAAAAATGGGGGGCTGGGTTGCAGTGGGATAGAATGACATGAAGTCAACTGTGAAGCTAAGCAACTGAGAGACATGTCAACATAAAGTTTCTTTAAAAAAAAAATCAATATTGTCTTGCAGAAAACTCAAAGGATCAGAAGTTGAGTTAATAAGAGTGCATTTAGCCAATAGATAAGCATATTTGCTGGAATTATGCACCTCTGTACTTTTATGCAAAATTTGATTGGGCAGTTTGTGTCAAATGGAAAATAATGATTATCTGATCATTAATAAAAACAAAGGAGACTTTTCAAAGATTCACCAAAAGCATTAGCACCATAGATTTCTCTGGTGATTTAACCATGAAGCCATTCCCCTCCAGAATCTGGTGTACAGCACCAGCAGAATTATATTGGGCTCAGAGTTCATAATACCTCAGACAATACCTTATTGTTTTGGTACGTGCAGGCCTATTATACCTAGGTGCCAAATGTCTCTGCTGCTGTAGCCAGTTGGAACCTGTTTCTGAGGTGCAACTGACAGATATGTTGATCCTGATTCTGGGTCATTGCGTGTGGGCGGTCTGCAGTTGTTCCCATGGCACCATAATGCTGGCACGGACACGCTATCGCGGAATATTGACCAGGCTATTGATTCGGCCAATGGACTTCCCTGTCTCCAGCTCGTTGGTAGCTCAGCTGGTCATGTTATCCTTGCTGAGATAATATTTTATTGCCAATCTTTTGTACCCTTTTATAGAGATGGGTTAGTTTGCCAAGAAAGTGCCTATTTGGGATTATTTAGATAAAGATATTATGGCTAAATCTCAAAATCTTAGAAAATTATGTTTTCTGTCCCAAGACTACTGACACAAAAAGTGAAGCAGACCACAAAAGCCTGTTCTACATACAAATGAAAAAAAAAGTATTAGAATAGAGAAAACATTTTCTCACATCAGGCCAAAAATTAAGTTATATGTTTAACATATGCATGTTGCAATTCCTTTGTTTATTTTCATATACAGTATTCTCTTTGAATGATGACTGATGAAGAGAGTTCAGCTTTTGCTTTTACTCTGCTATAAAATTAGGAAAGTTCAGAGATTTACAAAGTATTCAGATCCTTTGCTTCAGTCAAAGCACTAATACCACACAAAATATACTTAAAGTTATCAAACTAAAAGTATTAATTATGCTGTAACATGGTTCCTCTCAGTATTTTAATTATTTTTCTTAAGAGGCTGGAGAATTTGCTCAACCCACAAAGAATCACTGCACTTTAACGTACACACAATTTAACGTACACTTTAACGACCGTTTAACATCAAGGCATTTGTAGAAATGTGAAGTGTATGAAAAATTTTAAAGGTAACGGGGAACTACAATTGTTGGGAAATTGTCGTGGAGTAGGAAGTAACATATTTCTGACTGAAATGCTCTACAGTTGAAGCACAAAGTAGCGTAAATTGGAAAATACTCAGATAAAGTACAAGTACCTCAAATTTGTACATGAGTAAATGTACTTATTTACTATATAGCACTGGGAAAATATAACATGAATTGTAGGACTGAAAGTTCTTCAGCGAGGAAGAACTTTGGTGATTTTGGTAATAGTCAGTTTCTGCAAAGTGACAAACAATAAATGCTAGTGGAAGTCATGAGATCCAGTATTTTTGCAATATATTCTGGTACATCTTTGACTCAGTTCTCTAGTATTTATGGGAGTCAACCTTTATACCACATCAAATCATCATGATCCTTAAAGTTCTTATTTAAAATGTGTGTAGTTTCTGAGTTTTTTTTCTCTCCTCAGGATGGCAGCCGCGGTGGTTCGTCTTAGAGAATGGGGTCATCTCTTACTACGACAGCGAGGACGATGTCAGTAAAGGAAGCAAAGGATCCATCAAGATGTCTGTATGTGACATTAAAGGTCAGACCACTGATAAACATGTCTGACAGATGACCTGAGTTGACCTCATTCATGGTATTTTAAAGATAAACATTGCTCGTATCTTTATAATTCAGTTCATCTGACAGATTCGACACGCTTAGAGCTGATAATCCCAGGCGAGCAGCATTTCTACGTCCGTGCCGTGAACGCAGCAGAGAGGCAGAGGTGGCTGGTGGCGCTAGGCTCTTCCAAAGCTGGAACTATGAACAGTCACAAACACAAAGGTAAATCTTTGTGAGTGTACCATATCGTTGTTAGTTCCTCTTTCTGAAGTTCTGTGTGGGGAAAATTACTATAAAACTCCGTCCTCATAATACTGCTTTATTGTAGGAAGTTAGTTTTATATTCAAACGATATAACTGTGTCACCGGGTACACACACAGATACACACACCCACACTTGCAATCTATCTCACCTGTGAGTGTGTTTGTGTGACCACTGCTAGGTCCTGACTGTCTGAAGACAAAGATGTCCGAGCTGCGTCTGTACTGTGACCTCCTCGTGCAACAAGTCCAAACAATTCAGTCCCAGCATGTGACTGATGAGGAGGCAACGCCCACCTCAGAGGTAACACGCACTCCTGTCGGCCCCAAAATGATTTTTGTCACATTTTATTTACAGCCATGGAGGCTAGGATTTCATTTTTTCTTCTCATTATTAAGAAAAGAAATGATTTTGTGAAAGATCCAGTTTATAGGTTTTAGTGCCATCTAGTGGTGAGATTGTAGATCAAACTTCAACTAACTCTCCTCATTCCTCTGTGTCCAAATTTGTAGGATAGGCATCTGTTGTATCTGACACATCTAGGAGGCTTTTCCAGAACAAGTACTTGCTTTGTCCGTCTTTGGCTATTGTAGAAAGATAGCGGTGCAATATGGCAGAGGTTATGGGATAAATGAACCTTCAGGGCTTTTTGCACAAAGCACTTAATTTAAAGCGTGACATAGTCTGCAAAGCCAGAATGGCACCCAGGGTACCAGGGTCATTCATAGGATTTACGCCAAAAAGAGAATGGGGATTATCCCATGACGAGCTATTCAAATTCTGCACCTCAATCCCACACATTGGAACTTTCCTAAGTATAAATTAGCTTCAATTAATTAGTCTTAAAAAGTAAACACCGGCTGTTCTTTGTACTTCTAGCCCATTTATTTCTCTGAGACGACCTCTGTCCCAATAATCAATACTGTAAATTATAATTATAACCACAGCTTATTACAGTTCTCTTTCTCTCTGCAGGCTTCTCTCCTCAGTGCAACTTGTGCAACTTTCATCAGGACATTGGAGGAATGTATGACTCTGGCCAATCATAATCTGACCCCTGACCTCAGACCTCCTGAAAGGGTAAATACATTTCTAGGAAGTCTACAGAGGAGTATTGTGGTGACATTGGTGAAAAAAGAAACCTCCGGATGTCTTTCTGTAAAATTGGTGTCATTGTGGATATAATTGTGACAAAGATGCGTCTCATAAGGGCCATAATCGAACTTATTAAACTATGTTGTACTACATTTGATCAAGAAAGGATAAATAAAAGTAAATCTTCAATTTACTTACTTATTTATATGTTTTTAATGCATGTTTGTAAAAAACATGTTCGAACTTTTGAACAATTTTCCTGTCAGCTTTCTCACATTCATCATTTTTATGGGTATGGTCTATCCACATCAGCACAAGTAGAATTTTTTCAGTGGTAAGGGCCTCTTTGTCCTTGTTAGGGTTTGCATACCATCGATCATCTTATATCTGCTGGCTGAATTAGATGTCTTACAGAAATTCAAAAAGAATAATAGATGCGAGTTGATAAGTGATTTAAGAAAAAACAATAGATGTTACTAAATTGACTGAATGTGTTAATGACACGAGGGATTCGCACAATTATAGATGACTTACCATGTAGACATTAGTGAGCATCTTTGTGCTTGTCCACATCAACAAGTGTATCAAATCATTGCAAATGTATTGTAAAACCAAAATAAGTGTGTCTTTCTCTCTGTTCAGATGAAAAGGTCAATCAGTCACCCTGGAACATACAGCTTTGACAGGTGAGTTAATGCACACATGCATACTTTATTAGTTTGCCCTCTATTATAGTCTCCTACCACTGTTAACTAGGCCTTTGCTATAGTCTGCGACGGCAAGGGTATATCCCCAAAAAGCATCTGTACCCCTTGTAGTACAAGCACTTGGCCTGATTGAACTCCTCAAAATAAATGTGACTCATTAACTATTTCTGTTGAGCTCAGTATTAAAACAAGACAGATTTCACATGAGCAAATTTAAGACACAATTGGACTCATGGTTTGGAAGTTACCATTTAGGTTAACTGTGTTTTTCACAAAAGATCCCCCAATGAGTAATATATTAACATTTTTAGCCAAATAATAAATAAAAGATAGATAGATTGATAGAAGTACCGTTTTGGAAATCCCCCCCTATTGAGTGAAATATGAACAATTACAGTGAAATATGATGAATACAAGTTAGATCACCTTGAGGCGGTTCATACGAGGGAAATTTGAACTAGATCGGACTAACGGTTAGAAAGCTATGTCCAAAAAAACAGTGTTTATCGTAAGAGAACTCCTGTTAATGAGTAAAATATGAACTATTATAATAGAAAAGCTCTCCTCGCGTCAATTCATATACACCAAATTTGGACTAAATAAGACCAACTTTTAAGAATTAGACCGGAAAAGCGTCCGGCGATAATGGTCCCCCAAGGGTCAGAAACATGCAACTGAACCTTCCCAAAATCAATCCATTTCTTCATCACACTAATGTCCATGTGGGTATAAATTTCAAAATGATCCATGAGATAGTTTGTGATCTACAGTGTTAACACAAATGGTTTGTGGCACACGCTGGGGCGACGACGATTCCATAAGATCCCGAGATTCACGGGGATATAATTAGTAAAGTCAAGGTTTCCCACTTCACTGGGAGCGCTACTCCACCAGAGCGACTACTGACAGACTCATTGTGTGTTTATATTGTTGTCTTGGATGTTTTTGGCCACATCTTTTGTAATGTCAGAAAATTAATGGTACCAGATTTGAAGGAAGCGAGACTCCAGGGGAGGGGTATGCTGTCAAACATGAGAAGACTACGGAGTAATGCTGACGAACTTTCCACTCCCATCAGGTTTGGTCGGGACTGTCACCAAACCAGTATCATCAGATGATACAAATTAAAGGTTGCGGACTTAAATTTGGACGGTTTTAGCATCATTCGCTTTGACAGAGATGCCGCTAAAACACGGTGGTTGATTGGGGGCGGGCTCTTCATGACTGTCAACGGCAAGTGGGTAGCAAACGTCACAGAGTGCTGTAAGCAATTTGAACTAATGCCTGTATCCTTCAGATCACATTATCTTCTTAGAGAATTCACCCAGATCATTGTGATTTCAGTCCAGTGTAGTGTATGTACCTGATTTTAACCTAGCTGCTGAGCACTTAAGTAACAGTTACAACCAAGCTGTCAATAAGACTGGAGAGCAGCCAGTATTTCTACTGGATCACAACACATCTGCCCAATATGGGGCAATACGTAAAAAAGTAGATAATCAGGAAAACCACCATGATCACTGAGGACCCCCCCCCGCCACCATCACTCCGTCACATTACTGCCATTAGGCAGACGCTACAAAGTCCGTCTGGCGCGCAAAAACATCTACAAGAAATCATTCACTCCTTCTGAAATAGCCTGAAACATCCTGAATAAACAGAGACACAGACACTCAAACCTGTTTTTATTCATTTACCTTTTACAGTATGTTTTTAACAATCATTCACAAGTGTCGGTACAATGTGTTTTAAATGTGTTTTGAATGTGAATTTTGTATTATGCAGCACCGTCCAAGAAGCATTTCTGTCACTGATGGGACAGACAATAAAGATGATCCATCTATCTTAATAATATGTGTATATCAAAGGAGGTTCCCACTTTTAATCAGTTTAATTAGAACATTATCATAATATCATGGACTATCAGCCACAAGCTGCACAGCTACATGAGAATTGTAGTGTTCAAACTATGTATATACTGTATATACTTTAAACTAATTTCTGTATTGTTAACCCCTGATACTTACCAATATTCTATCCTATTTATAAAGTTTCTATCTATATAGCTATTTAAAAAATATCAACAATAAAAATAACATAAAACATCAACAAGAGACATTTTAAAGTTGTGTAGGCCTACAAAGAAAAATGAACAATGGCTGACAAGTTAGAATAACCCCAAAGTAGAAAAATGTCTCGTAAACTTAATTCAGTTTATACTTTAAGATCAACTTCCATTTCAACCTGCCGAATTTTCCCAGAGTGCACTGCTGTCAGGCTGACATGTTTACTGAAACCATGGATGGCCTCTAGGGGCCAGTGTTGCAACACCTCAATCACACCAGACTAAAGTATGTAAATGCCAAAGGATGGACATTTATTTATGCCCGCCTTAAAATAGAACCTTTGTTCTTTCAGGTTTGACTCGCTGTAATTAAAGCTCCTCTTTAAACAGTAGTTAAAGTGATCTTCAATATGTCAACTTCTGATAATTCACTTGAAATACTGGTGTGTGTCAGTGAGTCATGCTAAAGAACAGATTTCAGGGTGTGATGACTGAGGTGTAAGAGAAAACAAAGATACAAATCAAACAAAGCACCTGCAAATGAGAACACTGGCTGGGTCGAGAGGAAGTGAGACGGAGCGAGGACAGAACTTAACTGGGATTTTACTGTGTAGGAGCTGTAGCTCCAGGCTGCAGGCTGCAACCTCCTCTGATGCCCTCAGGGAAAACAGTCACTTGTCTACAACACACTTCAGTACTGTCCTCCATCAGAGCTCAGCAAGACATCCAAAATGAATATTATTCGGAAGGTGGTTTCAACCCAGTCAGGGAGATTTTTAGTAAGAGTACTTTCACAGTTGTGTTCTAAAGCCAAATTGAAATTTGTCCAATATGTTATTTCCTGAAGAAAATCTGTTCTGAAGCTATCTTTTCACGTATTGATGGATATTGGAAAAGTACCCTGACTTGTCATATGATTTTGGTAAAAATAGAGCAAATGGAAACTTTTAATCTCCTGAGAGGAACCAAACATCTATTTTAATGGACCTTGGAGAATCATGTTAAGTGTTGCATTTTGATGAGCAGATATGCTGTAATACAGAAATACAGGATCCATTTTTTGGAAACAACAAAAGGATGTCTAGTTTTAACTAAAAATAAATGTTTTTACATGGATTATCTTCCACGCACAGGACTTTTTCTTTTGACAAAAAAGCGATAGGCACAGTCACAAAAGTATAATCAAACATTAGGACCGAATGAAGCTATTGTTAATATGCCTGTTTTGTGTCTTATTGAGTTTGTTTTTTTAAATTACCCTGATGTGTTCTATGAAAATAAATAAACTTAAGGTGAGGAAGTTTTCTGTCTTAGCACCTACCATTCTTTTTCTCCCCCAGGTCGGGTGTGCTGATGGATTACATGAGTGGGAGTCAAAAGTCAAGTCAGCGCAGGAACCGGACATGCTCCGACAGCTTTGTGTATGAAACTGAGCGTAAGACAAACTAAGAACTTTTAAAGGGGCCGTAAATCATTTCAAATTGAGTAATAAATATGAGGAAATAAAGATATTTCTAGGGAGAGTATACATAGTAATTAAGTAACATAAAAATGTCCAGTAACTGGGTTTAAAGTTACAATATTAGCTGGAGCAACAAGTCTCTGCCAGCCGGTCTTGTAAATGTGTGCCAAGTCCTATAATTATTACTGAATCTGTCCTAGCACAGTCCCATAATATACCTCTTGGGGATTAATACAGTTCTATATATCTGAGCCTTGGTAAGTAATTATAGTAACAGGATATTAAAGAAATCTTTCCTATACAGTAACCTGTAAAATAAATCTCTCTCTGCAAGTTCAACTATCAAACAATTTTTGTGCACTAAGACTTAAAGTATAATCAATGTATAATGTGAGCCCTTTTCAAACTTTGACTGATCAGATACTCAAGTAAAGTTCACATACTACTGTATATTTCAACATTGTGCTCCAGTGATTCAATTTTATGATGCTTCATAATTCCAATAGAATTCAGAACTATTATTGTACTTTATAATCCACCACAGATGAATTTTCTGGTAACTTTTCAGATTTTAGATGAGAGTAATAGCAAATCTAATTTAATATAATTCGATACACTATATAGTCATATTAATGAAGTAAATACATTTAATCTATTGGAATTAATTAATTAAAACAAATAATATTTACAATTTTTTAATATATGTAATAATTTAACAGTATTACAAGAGTATTAATCTATAATTTACTGTATTCGATAACTCGGACAGGGCCGTGTTGCATCGAGTATTCTTTTAATAATTTTAAATATTTAGCATATAATACCTATGTGTTTTCTTTACCAAAGTAAGATTTTGATTGCAGGAGCAATGGAGTATTTATATTTTCAGTTAAGATACCAATGACCCCCACACGTCTGTCTTTTCAACCTGTCCTTAATGAAGATAATGCATTTTTTTCAAAGTCGATGCGTGTGTCTACATTCTACCTGTGTTGTTTCCAGGTGTGCTGCCTGGTCTCAATGGTGACTCGTCCTCTATTCCTGAAGAGAGAGGAGGCATCACTGCCAACGACACAGACACTGACCTGTCCATCTGAAGACATTTATACGAAAACCTGCTGCACACTGTTAGATGTCAAGAACACAACACGGTCTTTATCAATGACAGTGAAGGCGTCTGCTTGAGATGTGATCTCTATCAACAAAGGATTATTTACCTCCTCTTGGATTGTCCTTCTTGTGCTTCTTCTATGGAGACAGATTATTGCTAAATGCACTATGGAATGATGATTCATTGTCCCTCCAGGCCATTTCTAGAACTCTGAGATAGGAGGAGTGTTACACTCCCATGTTTGGACATGATTGTAGCCCTGAGGTTCAGAGGGTTGTTACCTGAATCTTAATATCCTGGAAAAATATGTGAACACATTTTATTGACTGTTAAAGCAATTACCCTGGACCCTTGCTCAGCAGGTATGTGATTAACTGTGAATTATTGTTTATTATTGTTTTATGGACTGTGAAGAGTCACCGTTTTGGAGAACATGCTGCCTCTGAGGTATTGAAAGGAGGAAGTCCTGAAACCGTTAAAACAAAAGCATCTTCTCAAAGTATTTTCTGCTCTATCAACACACTGAAGAACTCGTTTCACCTTTTTTCCTTCCTTTGAAACTCGCAAAGAATCTTCTGCATTCTTCAGTCAGGCTTCCATTTTTTGCCAGAAATGGTAGGGCAGACTGAGGAGTTTAGATCTTCAGATGCCAAAGTTTTCACAAGTTTAATGAACTTGAATTTGCCAGTGCCGTATCCTTCTGCTGCTGTGCCGGGACACACAAAATCCAGTATGACTGGCAAGTGTTTTCTTTCGGAGTTTGCAGCTCCTCGTGTTCGTTCTGCTGAAAGGCGAGATTGAAGGTTGTGGTTTTTTTGCCTTTTTTTTTTTGTTTGTATTTCCTAAGTGTTTTTGTGCCTTTTTTGTTTTAATTTCCGCCAATCAGGCATTGTCCTGAAAAGAAATGAGTATGGTCGCCCAGAAAGCTCAAAACCAATAAATGTAAGAAAAGACAAACACATCAGATCTTAGCATAATAATGCCAATGCACAGTTTCAAAAAGTTATGAACTTTGAAATGGATAAAATCACACTAAAATAAGAGCTATTTTTTCTTAGACTTTTGGTGTTTCTCAATCTTGTATCCATACCTAGTTAATTAGTTAATAGGATGTGTAACGAAAACTGGCATAGATTTTTAAAAATCATATTTCCTTTGATGGCGTTTAAACTCTTTATGCGTGCATTCGTTATTCAGAGTGTGTTGAGCTTTTCTGGGCCACTGTAGGTAAGTGCTTCATTTAGTTTCAAAGGCTGCATTTTGCACATATGAGTTTTCAAATTTTATGTCTTTCTCTAACAAATATTGTCAAAGTACGTAGACCTTCCCTCCTGCCAAAGAAAAGAACATAACTTTGTCGTAAGATTCTAAAATAAATGTCTGAAAACTCATTTTCTCTGGCTTGAGATAGTCGATAGTCTGCACACGTTTTAGCCAAATACATGTTGGAATCTTTAGATCATTTCTATTAACCCTGAAGATACTTAAATCTGTCCAATCAAACATTTTCGAATCATGTGAAGTTTTAGGTATAAATAAATACAGTAACCTCCCCCCAGCATACAGCGTGTGTTGTGTGGGGGTTTGGCAATTTAGAATAAAAAATAACCTCTTTTTAAAATGTTATTTTCTTAAAAAGGATCATAGTAAAAGAGATACTGTGGTATAACAGATGATTTTGAAACAGATTTTTATTTTTCAAATGTTTTTGAGATGTAGCCATCTAAATGTTAAAGTAACCATATGTAAAACAAACAAGGCGTCTATCTTATGTCACCTTATCTATATACTTTGTTGAATGTCCTCCAGGATGTCATTTTAGCGAAGGGTTCATACAGAGTTCATTCCGTTCTGTTGCTGCTTTTTTTCCTCACTGCTTCATTAGTGAGTTAATATCATGTTATCATTATTTGTCTATTTTTTTTATCGTATATATTCCAGTTGCTCATCATATTGTATTTGTGACAAAAATAAGGTGGATTTCGTAGTCAAGCAACTTTCAAGAGGTTGTAAAGCATCTGAAAACTTCCTAATTAATTGTTAAAAAAATATTCTTGGAGAACAATAATACCAATTTCTACATCAACAAGGACAGTCTATCAGAATGTATTTATTTTGGGTAGCTATATCCCCGTTTCTTGTTAAGACACTAAACATATCTCTTCCTTTTACGTTCATATTACCATATGAACGTATATATTACCATATATGGCTGTCTCATCTGATTCTCTTTATTTTGATTTTTTTATTGACAATCTGTTTTGTTTGTGTACAAACAAGCCGAGATTATTTTCATGCCTTAAACTAAAAGTGTGTTTGGATTGTAATAAATGACAAAAATGTACGATATATATTAAACTGAAGTCAACGAGGCTGTGTCTCATGCTCATTATGTGGCATGTCTATGCATGTGTACTTATGAGCAGGGAGTTTATATGCACATTACCCTAGCCTGTCAACAAATATGAATAAATAAAAAAGGAAAACAATAGGATAAATCAAACGGCACTGATGACAACAGCGAGGGCGGAGGTTCTTCTGTTAATGGAAGTCTGTCCTGAAGGGCGATCTCCACTGTCTGTTTACACAAGGTGGTGTCTTTGTGACTACTATGTCCTTTATAGCACTGTGACGCACACTGGCTTGGGCGTGGAAACACAATTGCATGAACAAATTCAGTAACATGAAGCATCTGTCTTCACAACCTGACAGCCTGGATCTGGAAGTGAAGATGTCACAATAGAAGTAAGTTCTAAACAATAAATTTATACAATATATGTAATTTGCAGCTATTCGATGTTTCACACAAAAAATGGTTTCTAGAATGCAGCGTCTGATGCTCATTTTGCATAATGAATGAAAGCAGCATCTTTTCATTTCAGAGGCTGGAACTTGAAATTGTTTGCCTTTTTTTTCTCTTAATTTTATCTTTTATAATTGATTGAACATTAATCGTTTGAGCACTTTGAACAATTTGTGGCTGAATATCCAAAGCCCGAAAATGAAAACTTCTATGAGCTATGTTTTCGTAGACATAGCTCATAGAAGTTTACATTTTTAATCTTTTTACTGTTTCTACTTCAAGTATTGCATTCTCCTATCAGTTTTATGTACAACTTTACCAATAAGACCACCCATTTAAATGATTTATAAAAGTTTTATTAGGCTATCTACGATGTTCTAAACACTATAAATCATTAACAAACATTATAATTGGTGCTGGTTCGCAGATGTTGAGCCCGAGTTTCTTTTTATTCTTATCTTATCCATTCTGTTCAGCCTTTTTAATCTAATGAATTATGGCAGTCTATTCATGGTTTATAAGACATAAAAGGCATTTTTCAATTGAATATCTTAAAATGTCTAAATTTACCATAAAATGACAAATTGTTTGGTCAAACATATTTTTAAACTATTAAAAAAAAAAAATGTTTCATAAAGAAACTTTTTATTTTGTAGAAAATAGTCAATTGTAATAAGATTAGCTCAACGTTTTAGTAACATTTACAAAAAAAAAGGAAAGAAAAGTCCTCACATGCTTTAATATGCTTAAAACGACAAAAACTTTTACTAATAAAATAGGACCTTCTCAAAAGCCATGGCTCATCCTCGGAGGCCCCTTTAAACTGTTCCGTCCACCCGGGCTCCATCCTAGGCCCCTTGTTCTTTAGCATAAACATGCAGCCACTGGGTCACACTATTAACAGGTTCAGTCATTTCTTGATTGTAAACTATTCATAAACACTTAATGAGGGTAGTCGTATTGTAAATGGTACTTTTTTACGATGAATATATGTCTTTTATTTTTTTCTTGTCAAAAGGTGTTCCTATGCCTTCAGGATGAATGCTGAGGACCAGCCTGCAGAAACTCCAAAACCAACAAAGGTAGCAAGCAAAAATAAAAAAAATAAAAAAAATAAAACATTTCTTTAACTATACTTCAGATGCATCTCATAAGCGAAAAAGTATTTCTATCCATCATGTTCTAGAAGTAAGACTGAAAATGCATGAATAAATCAAGCAGTATGTTAATAATAATGATAATAATTACTTTAATATTGTTATATGGTTTACATTATTACATATTCCGTATTACATAATTAATAGCATATGTATATGATATATATGAAAGAATAATATAATACAAATAAGATGTATTGCCTGCTTCATTTTCAAACATGGTAAAAATGCTTTTCACGATGTAACGATACAAAATATGAAGCAAATTGATGAAAAGAAAAAACTTCCTTTACAATTAATCTCATCTGAAATAATCTAATTTACTCATAATCACAACTAAATGTTACAAATTATAATTACTAATGATACCTGTTATGGTAGTAAGGTGTGTTGTAGTGTACTGTACGGTTCCTAACTCTCAGTGACGACCATCACACTACAGAATCAATTAATTGCAGACAAACAAAAGCAGCTTGGCTTACTTCAGGCCCACCAGCCTTGTTAACCACATTGGATCGCTGTGATTCCTTCAACAGGCAAATAATGTCCAAAGTGTTTAACGAGGACATATTGTGACTCTTTCCCTTTTTTTCGGTGTTTCTAAACACATGTCTGGGTATCTGGAGGTTCTACTGACCCACAAAGAGTAAAATTAAACCAATCCATGACTTCTTTGTAAGCGCAATGTCAAAAACCACGTGATTTTTTACTTCTGCTAACGGGCCATTCAAAATGGATAACCCACAGGAGTGTTACTCCAAACCCAACCTCTCTCCTCCCATTGTTTTGGATGAAGTCATTCATTGTTGACTCTTTAGCAGGACGCTTTAAGAATCATGCTGAAGCGAACAGCCATGGACCTAAACTGCTGTGCTGTTTTCTGGCACACAGCAACATTCATCCTTACATCACAATTCTTCCTGACAGGATATGAAGATGTAATAGGTTGACTTTTCTATTTAAAAAAAATAGTCCCACGTCATCAGAATGTGTGTTTAAAAACATCTTACTCCATCCTTGATTCAATGCTGGTGTGCCAGATGTAAGCCAAGCACTTTCTGTTTGTCTGTAGTTTTAAAAGGTCAACTCCTGGGGGAGAATCAACCATAAAGGTCTTCCCACCCCTACAGTGATCCAGACTGTTTGTTTTTTTTAGAAACTGTTTACAGTATAAACAAAATTATTTACAATATATACAAAAAATGAGGTCTGTGACAATGACCACCTGATCTACTAACTAATCGGAATGACGCATAAAGCATGAAGTGGCGTAGGAGGACTTGGTGAGGTTAGGAGCTAGTGAGATGGTGCACTTGCAGGCATCCATGCATGCCATTTCAAAGCTATTTAAAAGCATTTAGAGATAGCACAGAGCAGGGTGGCAGTATCATACCCACACAGGAACGGAGAGAGAACAGTACACAAACAGCAGGACTCATGACTCAGCATCATAACACTTCCTGGTTAATCATTGTCACTTCTTGCTAACTCTCCATCTCCATCCAGGTCAAGTTAAGGCCGGAATTCTCCAATCTGACTCGATGTGCATCCTGCTACAACCAGCAGAAGCAGGCCAGGCGTTATTATGGTGACGGTGAGTCCAGTTCTTCAGCTGAAGACTCTGGACCAGAGGTGGATTGTGAGTCGGAATCCGAATCAGAGTCAAGCTCCAGCAGCTGCTCCGAGAGGGAGTTAGTCGAAGTAATAGAGGTGCCTGAAACAGAGAAGCCCACACAGGAGGAGGTATGTGGAGATTCTGCCGAACCTGAATCTGGAGGAAAGGATGTCAGAACTTCTCCCCTGCTTGACCCTTTGAACCCTCATCTCATGCCCGAGCGCCTCCTTCCACGCCCTCATACCGTTGTTTCCACCCTCAGTCTGCAGGTGTTGTCCCAAGATGATAAAGCCTTCTATGTTGCTAAAGAGCAACGGAAGAACACTCACAAAAGCAGCGGTGAACAGTTCAGAATTAACAATCCACTTCCCCCACAGATGGGGTTACTGTGGCAACAACCATTACCCTTGCAACATCAGCTGTCATACCAGGAACAACTAAAGCAACATCAGCTGACACACCAGGACCAACTACAGCAACATCAGCTGACACACCAGGACCAACTACAGCAACATCAGCTGCCACACCAGGACCAACTACAGCAACATCAGCTGACACACCATCTACCACAACTTCAGCTTTCACACCAACAGCATCAACAACAACATCCTCACCTCTTACACCTCCTACAACGACAACAGCTGTTCCACAGTCACAAGCTACAACAACCTCAGCTCTTCCCTCCTGCTGGACAAATGTTGCCAGCACCTCTGCACACACTTTCTGGGTTACAACACGGGACCTTCCATGCTCCCTTGCCGGTCCCAAATGTGCCCCAGCCACATCTGCAAACAACCCCCTCACAGCCGTGCTGGGACAGTGACACAATGCAAAATACTTACTCTCCATTTGGTCATTACGGCCCAGCCAATAAGAGAACATATCAGCATTATTTATGTGAAACAGGGAACTATATTAATTCTACACTGTAAACGATTTACTGTGACAACAGGCAGACATTGAGAAGTAAATTTCACAAGCTGGCTCATAGCATGTGACAAAAGAGGGGAACTGAGACAGGTGTGCATGCTAATTTAAATCATTTCATAATTAAATTAAACTTATCTGCAAACATGAAAATATGAAAAAGCAAAACTTTTTTAGCTATCGGCATATCAGTTGTGTCAGAAGTGTATGGATGGGTAACTGGGATGTGTGTATAATGTCCATGTTGAATTAAATTCTGAACATCCTCACAGGTGTGTGCGTTAGAGACTAACAACCCTCTCTGCCTGCTGGATGAAGCAGGAGAGGGAGGAGTCCCAACATCCTCCTTAAGAACAGAGGCAAATACAAATTATCATACAATACGCAATACAAACAAACAAGTCTCAAACTAGTCCCATTTTGTACTCAAAGTATTCATGTTTTACCCATCTGCAATACTTTCCCTCTCCATTCTGCGTTCTCCGCCGCATAACCCATCCTGCCTACTCTGTCGCAACCAAATTAGAACGAAAAGCACCTTAAGAGGAAGAAGTACAGTGACATGAGTAAAGGAGCACAGAAAGGTGCCTGCGACAGTACATCAACAACATGGAAAGTGGGACTTTAAGACATTTACATGGCACCATTTCGTGGCTTTCCTATGACAAGGAGTGTCAGAACTTATCTTCATCCGGCCCTGGGAAGCTGGGAAACTTTCCCTAGCAGGTTGACCCGCCCTGTTTAACTTTACGGTTTGGATTCGGGTACAATGGTGCTGGTTGAACACGCTGCTTTTGCTCTCTCCTAATACAACATGTGGGACATCTCGCGGACAATAATCGAAGATACATCTTGTTTCAAAAGTGACCAGAAGAAGTGCCGTAATAGGAGTTTCTGTGTCTTCCGGACACCAAAATGACCTGCAGCTAACCATTGGACATCTGGAGCACTTTACCTATCAGCATACGGTCGGAACAACAACTTGGACAACTGGTTTCCTTTCACCGATCACAATGCTGCACCAACTTCCTAACCAAGATCCCATCAAGGAGGAAACAGCCTTGATCAGTAGCCTTCACTGCTGAAGTCGGCATAAATAACACAGATGAGTTGGCATCTGTTCTCTGCTCTGCCGCTAATTCCTCATAAGTTATACGTAGCTGGTGTAAGGGCAGTGTAGTCGGCCAGCCAAAAATCTCAGAGCCAGCTTCAATCTGTGCTTAACAGGAAGCAGCACTGGCACAAGCAGGGAAGATAACACCTTAAGGCCTCTCAGCAGGAGGTGCCGTTTGTTGCTTTAATACGATGGGATTGCCATATGGTCACACATTGTCACCTGCTAAATTATTTCCCAAAATCACCTGCAAACCCTAACGCTCTGTGATGCTGTACACCATCGATTTAATTGAGTGATCAAATCTCAAGCAAACTCTGTAAGTCGGATATTTTGATTTCTACTTGAAACAAAAACGCTGCCGGTATGCCTCTGGCACCAGTTCATGAGACTTGAGAGTCTCACAAACCTTACTATCAGCTCCCCTAATGGCAGAGGAACGTCTCTTGAGCTTTACCAGTCAGAACACATTGCAACAGAGCAGTACGAGTCGAGTCAAGCCCATTTCTAGTCTCTACAACTCGCCCAAAAGGTGAACAGAAGGTTTCTGGGTCTGAGTCACTGAACTTGGGAAGAACGTGAATGTTGTTAACCAGTTCAGACTGTGAACACCTCTCTGCTGCCACCTCTAGCTTAGCCATTTCAGTTCTTTTCTGAATCTTTCTACCTCCCTCTCAAATCAAAGGCGCTCAAGCTCCAACTGCTGCATTTACTGTAGCTGCATTAGTTCCTTCTGTCGCTCAAAAGTCACATTCCCAGAGCCAGGTCACAAACTTAATGTTGGGCTGTCAACTGCCCTAAATGCACCCCCGCCTCAATAAGCCCTTTCTTAATGGAATTCTTCACATCCTATTTATACTTGCAATCGGCAAACTCAATCTCATAATGCTCTGGGAGTTTCAAAAGCTGCTTGTTCGTACACTGATCCAGTGTAGACTCAGAAGGAGCCTGAATGAACCACTACCACTCAGTCAGCTGAATCTACCACTCAAGCCATTTGGACAACAATCAAAGTGACAAAACCAAACCTTGGATGAGTGAGCATGACCCTTATACCTGTGCTACCTCCACAAGTCTAAATAGCTAACTCACACTAGTTTTTGTTCAGTTAATTACGGGGAGTACCTATGCACTCAAAACCATTGGGGTGAGCAAGGCAAGAAAAACACGCTGGCGATCCATGGACACACGCTGTGAAGCCTAACAGCCCAAACAGAACATATCCCAGATAAGACCCATCAAAAAACAGGTTAGACATAATGTTAAGTCAATAAGTGAGCGAGGGCATGGGTTACTTAACAACTGAGCAAGGTCAACAAGGCTAGGCTAAGTACAGGGCTTAGCTTAAGTCAAAACTAAGCTGAGGACAGGGCCAGGCTAAAGTCACAGATCAGCTTAAGACAAAACAAAACATAACGACTAATTGCATCTCTCCGAAACATCAATTAACATGTACTAACGTGAAATGTTACCCCTCCCACAAACACACAATACAAAACAACTTAGCAATGAGGCTAAACCAGACTAAAAATACTTTATACTAAATAGTTGGCCCAACCCCCACCTGTCACAAGCCGGCTAATTGCGTGTGACAAACGAGGGGAACTAAGACAGGTTCTGCATGGCAATTAAAATGATTTTATTATTAAATGAAATTGATTGTGTTTGAATATTGTCAATGTGAAACAAAGGCAAACTCAAACCAAACCAGGAGGCGCTGAGCCGGGAGGAGAGAGGGAGAGAGAGAGAGAGAGAGAGAGGGAGAGAGAGAGAGAGAGAGAGAGAGATAATGACCTCCATACAGGTGTGTTCCTTTTAGACTAACGACCCTCCTACCTGCTGGATGAAGCAGGAAAGTGAGGGTTCGTACTGTACTTCTGTAAAAGTACAGAGTATTCAGCATGTGATCATTTACGGTAATTCTTTAATGTGTATTTATTACTTACTATGATTACTTATTGAATTGAGCTGCACTGTAAAACAAAATTAGATACTTTTAATGTAAAACACTGCCAACTGTGGTAACCAGAACCTCTTTCTTAACAGCTTATTTATGTCAAACAATTGTAATTTTAACACATTGCTTGAGGGGTAATATGTGATTACAAATTTTCTTTTAATGTTAACGAAAATGTTATATTTTCTGAGTAAAATTGTGTGTTCTTCACATATGCTGATAGAAAAAATTTAAGATATGTAATATTTCTTGATTTAAGGTAATTCTGTGTACCTTCTTCAATGATACATTTTCTCTCTATTCATGGTGTTCTCGTTTTTTTACTGTGATTTTTTTATTTTACAGTGCACAGTATTTACTTGTTAACTGTGATTTTTGCAGTTGCTTTGAGGCGTGTACTTTGCTACTGAATACAATTTTCTACCCACAGATGTATAGTAATGTAATTCTGTTAATCAACACTGTAAATTATTGTGGATTTCACTGCCATTATTTTACAGTTTGGTGTTGTGTTGTTCCAAAAATGGCTCAAGTGTGTGCATCTCTCAAATATGTGGATTGCGTAGGTTACGTTGCAGGCATTAAGGAAATATACTGTATGTATATTACAGTTTCCAATCTGGGAGCTGACATTTCGGAAGAAATTTAAATTTTATAACAGTGATAATAGTACAGCATTTATGATTGACGCATAATTTCAATTTTTGTATTTTTTATGAACAGCATTCATTGTAGCCAGTTTGAATGTTGAAGTTAGTAGTCCTATTAAACACTAAGCTCACGTATCAATTTATCTGGCAGTTTTCTCAAAAAGGGAGTATTTTAGCATGTTCATCACTACTATTACTATTCACTCTTTAAGTTTTTCACCTCTTTGGTTAACATATTCCCAGTTATGACACTGGGTTCTGATTATTCATGAATGTCTTCTATGAGTTTAATGAGGTGTATTTGTTTTTCATTATTATGTTGCCTTTCTGTTCTTTGTATGAATAATAATAATAATAGTAAATTAATATGTTTGTGGGCAGTACTTCAGTAGCATACCTGCCAGGTATGTACATCCCTATAACTTCTTCATCAGCCTAATCAGTAGAGAAAAGTGGAAGATCAGACAAATGTTTATTTTAACTTATTATATCTGATGAATCTTAGTCTGTCAGAATGTCGTTGGTGCTCACAGTCTTCAGTGAGATTGAGATTGAAGGGATTATGCTCCTTGCCGCAGTAAAATAAATCCCCCTTGGAGTCTGGACACTGGTGATGGTGTTGGTGGCTAATAAGTCGGCTGAGACTGATGAATGAAGTATGTGGTGATTCTTACAAATCTGGGCAGTGATATGGAGGTGGAGGGTGCAGGTAACACCAGCGTGAATAAACTAGATGAATAGAGAGAATCAGATTTAAAAAGAGGGAATGAAGGTGTGTCACCGTACAACTGGACCAATGTGACCAGCCGATGGAGGACAGCTGATATCTCATTCACAGCCCCAGACCATCATAGCCGAAAATTAAGGCTGGGCATATGAGAAAGGCTGAAGTGTGCAAAGGAAAGGTTGTCCTGACTGGGCTTTATCTGTCTAGAACTTCATATCAGCTCCAGAATATGTATTATCTTCTCTTGAATAAAGAGGAAAATGTTTTTCTGTTTTGGCTGTGGGCTCTCAATATGTCAATATGAACCACATCACACTTAGAGTGAATACAGTCTTTTATGGAGCTAGTACTAGATTATATATAAGCCTCCCCAATTACGTACTGACCATGCGCCTGAATAAAATGAGCCTAATGCAGCATTAGTGGCAAGAATTTGATATCATCTCCAAAGCAGTGAATGTCGACCAGTAGCCACTCTGTGGAACATGCAGGCTCTTGTTGGTAAAAGACAGCAGAGAAACATTGCAGTCTCACCTTCTCCATCCTAGAGATGGATGGCTTCCAACCACATGGGAAAGACAAGAGGGTCGTTGTAAGATGTTTGTGTGTGTGTGTGTGTGTGTGTTCTTTGTTCCACCTACAGTAGCCACTAAGTCTAAGTGTTTCCACTACGACTGCCAACCCACTCTGATGTCACTGGTAGCAAAACATGCAGGTTTGGGGGTAGAAAATGCAAATAGTATAAACACAGAGAGACAAAGAATGACAGTTAGAAGAAAACTCATTGGCATTCTGGTCAACATTGACGTCTCTTCATGGCAGTAAACACATTATGGTGATTTCTTTACCAAAACATGCTGAAGAAATTGAAAACACATATTTAGTTCACCTGAAAATTAACTAGCACTTGGGACTGGAATACCATCAATGGAGAAGTGATGTTTGATTCTGACACTTGATAAACATGGGATTGTTATTATATCCCCATAAAGTCTAGGATATAATGAACATGAGGGATCCTTTGTGTTAGTGCGATAACTCAAAAACAATTTCATGGGTCATTTTTCCAAATTTATAACCCCATAGCCTTTGTGCAAGGAAGAACTGGGTTGATTTTGGGAATGGTCAGTTGTATAGTTCCGAAACAAGGGGGGAGCTTGTGGTTGTAGAGGACATCATAGGCCTGGTTGTGGTCATATTATTAGCAACTGTGGGTGGAGTTGTGAGACTGTATTTCAGAATGGTTGCTGATTCTGAGTATGCAATTCATATTACAGAGAATCACATCATTTTATCACTTCTTTAAAAGGGCTGGAGGCCTTGGACACTGCTAAGCTATCTATTCAATGTTGCCTGGAAACGGGGGGGATGCTCAGAATGTTCATTCAAAGGTGTGGAAAAGGAGACTTCAACCTGCAAATTCAATTCTAGTCATGGATTAGTGGACAAACTTTTTACCATATAAGATTTGCTGGGGGTACTCATGTGTTTTATGGGAAGCACGGTGACAGTATTATCACTATTGCCTCATATCAAGGAGGTTCTGGGATCAAATCCACATGGGGACCTATTGGGACTTTCTTTGTGGGGATCCCAAAATCTCCAAGTGTTTTCCTTTGGGTTCTTCCCACAGTCCAAAACATGCAATATGAGTGAGCTGTTTGTCCGTACATGTTAGCTCTGTTATAAATGTCTGCCTCCCACACATTATAAGCTGGGATTGGCTCCAGGCCCCCCTGCGACTCTGACCATGATAAGAGGTTAAAGAGATTGGAAAAAATGGATGGATGGATTTCTGTAACAACTAGCCTGACCTTTATCAGCTAATTTGACTTTGGCTATAGAAAAGGAGGCCACTTTGGATTTAGAATGAGCTGAGCCCTATTTTTCAATTTGAGAAATTGACAGATGCTGGATCAGAGTATAATCATCAAGTAGTGATCTTTTTTTAGTGGTCTCCATCGTGACTTTGACTACAGACCTCAGCTGGCCAGCATTTTAATATTTTCCTACAAAACAGCCAAGTATATTTAATTCTTTCACTTCCAAAGAGATAGAGTTGAGACACTTCTGTTGCTCCCGAAAATAGATGTCTTTCTTTTATGTTGTTAGGAACCTGCACCATAACCCTCATCCGTCAGAAACTGGGATTAGATGCATACAAATAACATTATGGTGGATTCCTTTGGAATACTTCACTGGATTGCTGAGAGACCGGATGGGATCTTCTCCAAGTTTCTGACATTGGCATATGATATTTACACAAAGACAGGATCAGATAATAAGCGTGAAGCTGGTGTGCATGTAAACACAGCCAAAGGCCTCAGGTGACTGCCAGGTAAATTGCAAGTTTAGGCAAACTCTTGTTACACTATAAATATTTACATGTACTATCCTCTCAGAGCAGCATGATATTATAGATTTAACAAAAAATAAATTAAATTTAAAAGGCAAGTAATGCACACATCTATTAGTTAGTATTACACTGCTTCAATCTGAATCAGAGCCTGTGTTCTGAAAATGCTCTGCCTGAGTCTGTCAATTAGTGAATATACACCCCATCGGTTGAGAGAAGACCACTCCCTCTCCCTCTTTACTCCCTCCCTCCTTTAAACACACTCTCTGCCCCCCTTCTCTCTCTCTCTCTCTCTCTCTCTGACTGTCTTTCTTTCTTTATCTCAGTCAGTAATAATGGAGCCCAGCAGTCCGAAGAAGATCCAGTTTGCTGTACCTCCACTGCAGGAACAGTTGGACCCACAAGCTGCCGAACATGTGAGTGTATCTGAGCATATGTGTAGAGCAGAATCGGGTGGATGGTGTGGGTTCCTGCATGTTAAGGGTTGAATGGGGTTTCTGTCTGATCCTATGAGTCTTGTCTGGAATTTTCTGTGAGTGGGTGCAGACCAGCATATGTGCATAAGTAAGTCCCAGAAAAAAATGGTGTGTGTTTATACATGTGACAGTATGTTTATTCAATGTGTTTGTTATATTTGAGTGGCAGTGCAGGTTACACATATGCATGTCTGCGCTGGTTGTTAAGTTTTCAAATCTAATTTCGTAGCTATTAGCAAGTGTATTTGAGAAACAGATTAACACGAAGACCAATACTGACCTATAAGATTATTAAACCAAAAAAAAAACCCATCAATGGCCAAAATTTAGCATTTTAAAATATACTGTAGTGCAATATTGAAATATTGATTTAAGTTCTCACACAGGAATCCATTCATGCATGTTTTGTATATTTGTCAAGTAGCTGATGGTTTTAATGTTATAATCCAAAAAAATATTGCCTCATCATGAACAATCTGCAGCAGTGTGTGACAAGTTAGCGACAAGTTGTGGCTTTTTGTGCAATACAGGATATCACTAAGAAACTTAGAGGAAGACAGATAAAGGCAAATTTAACTTCTGAATCGGGCCCCACGCATGAATAAATAGTAGAGTTTTCGGAGGCGTAATTTTCCTTTCACTTATTCTTAATGGCACCTACAGATAAATGGTGCCATTGTTTCATACAGGCTTAAGCATTACACCAGGGAGTTAGAGCAGCTCTGAGTAAGAGCCCAGTTTTGGACGCCGTTATTTGATAGGCTGGAGACTTAATGAAGTGTTAAATAGATGGAAACCGGATGTTGTTTATTTCTATGGGAGCCTGTAATGAACAGGAACAGGTTAAAGACCCTTTGAAGCTGTTTAGGGAGCCATTGTGACGTAAACTGGTCAAAACTAAATTCTAGCCACGGGGTCATTCAGATACCATGTTGTAAATCAAGCGTCTTCCCTATGGTAAAAATGACCTTTAACAATCGATGTTGTTTCTGATGTTAATTGTTATTAATATATAATGCCATTTTTATAGCATCATTTATTTTTGCCCTTCAGTGAAGTATGTGGGAAAGTTACGTGTTTGGTAGCTACAAAGAAAAATAAGTGAAATAATAAAGATAATAGTGGAATTACGTTTAAAGAAAAAGTGCATGAGTGTACCTTATAATGTGTTATTAAGCTTTTGGTCATTATGCTATTAGTTGCCATTTGAAATTTTTATCTTTTAGGACTTTGAGGTGAATTTTGGAGGTTTTTTGCTTAATTACATGGATGTTATTCAAGTCAGTAGAAGTGCATTAACACACAAGTTAGTCTCGTATAGATTAGATTTAAAATAGGTATAGATAAATAGTTGAAGTGAATGGAAATAAAAACCAATAGACAACAACGGCAGGACTAAAATAAACAAAACCATTAAACCATCCAGATGGTGACAGGAAATGATATATTTTATGATGGAGAAAACAAATTGGTTTTTAGTCCTGCTTTTAAGGTTTTGGTTCTAATGAATAGCGTAAAAACAAATGATGAATCCTTTGTTGGATTGGGTAATTGAATGAGATCTTACAAAGAATTTCTTTCCCAATTATTTCAAGGATTAATGATGAAAGTATGTGTGTGTGTGCTTACTTCAGATCCGTCGCAGAAGACCAACTCCAGCCACTCTGCAGATCTACAGACAACCTGGCACAGGTGAGAGCGAGACAGCGGCAAAGATCAGAGTGGGGGTGATAGACAGAGAGAGTGAGAGAGTGAGGAGAGGTGAAGGAGGATGGAGACGAGGGGGAGATGGACAAAGCTGAAAAAGCGGCAGCTATAATGGAGCCTTTATTAGATTTGTGCTGCAGCTTTTGTAAGTGATCTCAGCATTCAGACGGGATTGATGGATGCCTAAAGTGTGTGTGTGTGTGTGTGTGTATGTATGTGTGTGTGTGTGTGTGTGTGTGTGTGTTTTGTGTGTGTGTGCTGGCTCTTAGCTCTTATAAATCCTACTACGTAGGAACTAACGGATTGAATAATTGCCTGATTCCATTTTGTCAGCACAGTGAGTCTGGTTCCAGTACGGCTGTATAAAGAACCTGCAGGCTGCCATTAATTTTTCTTAAAAAAGCAGAAAACGAGAATGTTGATCTCAATCCAGGAGTCTTGAAACATACAAATGGACCAGAAGAAAGCTTCGGTATTCAGAGAAAAGCCACTCTCTCTATTTTTTTATTTAGTGTGCGTAATAGTGTTCCTGGTGCAAGGTTGATCACATTCAATGTTTTTTATTCTTCTTGTTTTTTATTGATAATCCACTATTGAAAGTCTGGGGTTGATACTGTCTGGCAGCTGTAGAAACAGTAAAAGCTTTTTAGCCAAGATCCTCATGGAGAAAATCCAGATGTTATGTCTTAAGGTTTTAAGTTATTATGAGGATTTTGATTCTGGTTGCTTTTTTTTCTGAAACAAATCCACGTATTTCCGGAAAATTATGAATAATGATTTCCATTTACACCCAAAGGTCCAGTGTCCAGTCTTGCTTAAAAAGGCATTCCTTAGTTTTGAGCCAAAATATTACAGCTCACATTTGTCTGACACTTATACAGTTCAGGCTTAAATTCAAATCATCTGCCCGGACCTGCAGGAGCAAAGTAATGGCTGACGTGTTGCTCCATCACCATGAAAACATTCAACACCCTCATAGATTATCCCGCTGCCCAAAATTATCACTACAGCACTGACTCTGTCTTAGTCTACTGTTAATTGTTCAGAAAAAAATGTACTAATTGTTGCAGTTAGAGAATCCTTAGCCACACCAACAGTGCACAGATGTTTTCGCAGATTAATTGACCGGACTTGACCCTATCCTGATTTCTCCTATTTTTCTATGTATCTTATTCTGAACTAGATTTTCAAATGAAATTTAATATCCAACAAAAGCAACATGAATAAACCCAAAAATGAAAGTTTTAAATAATATATCGTTTTTGAGAGAGGCCGGCCGTTTCTTAGATGTTTTCTTTGGACTTTTTGTGACTTCCTGAATAGACTTTCACCGTGTTCTTGGAGGAATTTTGAAGGTCGTCCATTTCTGGAAAGATTCTCTATTGTTCCAAGTCTTCTCCATTTGTAGATAAAATATCTCGCTGTGAGTCTGTGGAGTCCACAGTCTTAGAAAAGCTTTTTTATATATATTGGCATGGTGACTACATCACCCTTATCCGCCGAAAGCTCCACTGGCTCCTCGTTCCACAACACATCCAGCTTAAACTCCTTCTCCTCACCCACCAAGCCCTCCATTAAATGGTCTCCTCCTACCTATGTGTCCTCCTGCACCCTAATGCTCCTTCCTGCTTCCTCCATTCCCTTTATGCCAAGCACTCGTCTACCCCACACGGGACAAAGCACCAGACCGGGGGTGTCTAAGCCTTCTCTGTAGCTGCCCCCTCCCCCTGGAACTCCCTACCAAAACTCATTAGAGACTGCACTGAGTCCTTAACATTTAAATCACTTCTCAAGACTCACCTTTGCAGATGCGTTTTTAATGTTTAATCAAGTTTGTCTGATTTGTTATTTGCCGTAGTTATTTGAGCTGTTAGTATTTTAATATCTGGAATTGATTGCTGTTTTAAGCAAACATTTTTTTCCCCTTTCATTCTGTAGCTGTTAAGGATCTATCTGTATCTGGTCCAGAAGAAACAAGTTATTAATGCAGTCTGGTAGTTTTTTAGCTTCAATTTCTAAAAGGGGAGATAGCCATTTTTAGGGTGGCTGTAGTTAATGTAGCAAGACTATAAGTCAAAGGGTCCTTGAGCAAGATCCTGAACCCCAATCTGCTCCCCAGACGCTGCAGATAGCTGCCCACTTCTCCTCAGGAATGGGTTAAATGCAGAGAACCACTTTCTCTATGTTGTACTTCTTGTGCGATTGTATGTGACAGATAAAGGTTCCTTGCATTTCTTAAATATATACGTTTTTGAAGTGCAGAAGGACACAAAAGAGACGGGGAAATCCTCTATTAGATCACAACATGGCCTCAGGCCATAGCAGAAACAAGACCACTGAGACCAGTTACCCAACCTGACCCATGTGGCTTCAGGCATGCTGAATGAACAACAGACCCCACTGAAGCCCTTATGTCAATTAGCTCTTGCTCGAGGGGCTCAAAAACATCTGTCACTAAGAAATGAAAAGGATGAAGTTCCATCATCTTAAAGCTAATTAGTGACAGATCAATGAGAAGAGAGATCATAACGCTGCTGTCCCGTCTCTCCTGCAGATGTCGGGGAACAACACAACGACGGAGGAGAGACACAGGTTTGTGTGTATTTTGTTTATACAAACAGACACAGGGAGGAGTGGGAATAATACACAAAGACATCATAAAGAAGATTTTTTTTAGCGTTTTACAGATTTCTTGTGAACTTCTGGCATAATAAGGTCACGGCTGACAGTCAGGGGAGGGAGTATTGCCTTCATGTTACAGTGGAGTGGGAGTCAATATCATGTGGCTTAATGTTGTTTGCATAACGTGTAATATATACACACACCGGTAAACATACTAAACTGACACCCACAGCTATACCCTCCTGACCTACAATGTAGTTGTAGTGAGGCACTTATTTGATCTGGAACACCACCAAAATTTAAACACAACCTATGTAACCTACTTGTTATAGGTGATACGATTGGGATGATGAATAGGTAATTAAGGAAGAATAGGATAAAACAATAGATTCCATATATATATAGACTTTGATTGTGTTCTTATATGTTTTCTTTTGGCTGTCCAGGTTTCAGATACTGCTCAAAGGAAACAGAGCACCTATGCTCCGCCCACCATGAAAGGTAAGGGAAAGACAATTTTCTGCCTCGTCTCTCAGCACTTTGCAAAATGTGCACCCAGCGTGAAAATGCATAAATGATGTTCTTTTTAAGAATAGCAGAGGAAATTACCTCCTGAGGTCATGTTTATAAGGAGAATTTACTTAATGCAATTCAGTTCCCTCTGCGATCTACTGTTTAATAGTTCTCTACAAAAAAAGCAATTGTTGTGGAGCGGAATAGTTCCTCTCAGTGTTTTTGGATTACTATAACTGCTTTCATCACTTGTTACTACTGGGCTGTTGCACATTTAGGTAATCTAACTACTTTATCTGCTGACAAGAAGTTGAATCTACCAGATTAGTGTATCCTGTTAATAGCATGTCTGTACTGTGGAAACCACGTATCTCCAAAAAGTCAAGTTTCCGTAGGATCAGCCTGCTTTCAGCTTTGTGAAATTTTCCAGATAATGCAGTTTACTCGCTTCTTTTAGTTATTTATTTCTCTTAAGAAGTAGCGTAGTTTCTCAACCCATAAAGACGCGAAATTATAAAATAATAAAGATGTGAATAAAGATTTTATCTTTTCACCGAATGCCACTACAGTCATACAATCGTTCTCTCTGGCCGTATATTTATGTGAATGTGTGTCTGTTCTGAGCCATAAATCAGACCTCATCCTGCTTTTGTACTACTTTACGGATACTGTTTACCAATCAGCAATAACATTATAATCACCCTCCTGATACTGCTCCCAAAAGAGCTCTGAGCCCAAAAGACACTGACTCCACAGGAACTCTGAAGGTGTATCTGGTACCAAGACATTATTAGGGGCCATGTTGTTGTGAGGTGGAGCCACCATTGATCAGTGTCTGCCCTGTGATGATGTAGCAACTCATCCAGGGTGTAGCCCACGCCTCGTCCAATATTAGCTGGGATAGGCTTCAGCCCCCACCATAAGTGTTTATAGATAATGAATGAATGAATTTGTTCATTTGAATTTGTTTATTTTAAGGTGGTAAGTACTAACCACTGCAGACTAATAACTGCTATAAGACAAGCAGTTATCTCGGTCGTCCAGCCAACAATCTGGCCCTTGCAGAGTCACTCAGATATAAACTTATACCCATTTTTTTGTGCTTCCAACCCATGAACAATGAACAAATATTGACTTAATGCCTAATATATCCCATCCTGTAACTGGGGCCTTTGAAACGAGAAAAGTATTGCTTCTTTTCGTAGCCTGTCAGTGTTTATAATGTTATGCTGATTAGTGGATGTGCTCCAAGGTTTGTAATGTCAGGCACCGGTGGCTTTGCAGCTGTATATACACTGGCTGCCTCCCACCTCTTCTCTGTTTCATGGTATCAATATGTGTTTGCTATTTGTGTGGAGGTCTTGGTTGCCTTGTTTCATTTCCCATTTGTTTGCTTTTCTGTGGTTATTTCTGGTTTTACTCCAACTTTTTTTGTATTTGTTCTTACGAATTTTTCAGCTGTCAGTTTGTTGGGGGATGGATGTGGTGGAGGAGTAACAACACTCGTTCCTGTGGTTTACTTTATTTAACTGTAAGTTAGGGAGGAAACATACTCAGGAAATCTATTATGATTTATTTCTTCTTTTTTTTCCCGTTCATAATCCTTTTAATTTCTCAGATTTTGAATATAACTAAAGTAACTTCTAAGATTCATGCCGCCCAAAAAAACACAGTTGCTGTGAATAGAACTACATTTCAGAGTTCAATAATCTGAGACAATAATTTCTTTATTGGAATAGTTCTACATTCTATTATGTTACTAAACATTTAGGTAATATGGATAAAAAATATATTGTGCATTTAAAACAAATATAAATACTGTATGTTTAATTGAATTAATGTAACACGATATAAGCGATATAATTTGAGTTTGTCTGACTAATTTGTGCTGTCAAAAAATACAATAGAAGGAGCAATAGACAAACAAACCACTCTCTCCTAACATGAGCGGGGATAATTGATTTATAAACCTTTTTTTTAAATGATTTAGTGTACTAGTAAAGCCGTTTGGAGTTGATGCACATTTTATAACTTGCATACTGGAATGTCCCTGCGGCAGAGATCCTTGCTTGACCAAAAAGAAATGTCAGCACGGCTCTGCTTTAATGCACAGCATCAGTGTGATGTTTTCTAGCTATAAAAGATGCAATTTTGTTATGATCCTGTACTGAATAATTTATAAATCACTTATGGGATCAGAATAGGCAGTGTTTTTCCGTTCAGAGAAGTTGACCTCATATTCTCTGCAATGCAAATTTGACATGAAATATGAGACAGAAATTGTGTTATGAATCTAAGGAAGGTTGAAATTTTCGGAGAAAAACAAAGGTGTACAAACAGGAAGAAAAATACAAAGTGTTTTTCTGCAGAGCTCCTACCGGTGTGTGCAGCATTGAGGTAGTTCCTGGAAGTGGAGATGGTAAAAGCCTCTCTTTTATTGATCCTCTATGCCTGCGTGAGTGTGTTTCTGATCCTGTTAGCTAATAGCCTCATGAGTAATTCCCTCTGCACCAAACACTTGCATTTACATATTGTAAGATCAATCACAGTTTTATTCCTGGGTCTGATTAGGTTTTACACTGACATGGCACTTTTTTCATGATTAAACAATAATTCAACTGACAGGTATAAGACAATTTTTATGTCTAAGTATGCCTTGGTAAATATTTAGTCTGATAGCTGATGATTCAGAGTTTTGACAAACATCTACAAATCAAATTGAATACAACACTATTCAAGGAGGAACTAGTTGGATTTTATAGACTTCTAGTAGTATCTCATAACTTGATAACATTGTTAAAAGGCCTAAGGCTCTTCTGATGTTTCTGCCTGTTTTGCTGTTTGACATTAAGTCTCAATATTTACAGCAGCTCAACAGTGGAGTTTGATTGAAGACGTGTAAATCAATAATATTATGACCTAAACACGCTGTTGTATGCATATAAGTGAGGGAAAATTTCTGAACACCCATCCCAGAGAACTTATTCGCAAGTTGGAACATTATTGATTTATACAGGAAGTCAGGGAAAGCTAATAAATTTTTTTGTCAATCTTTATTGATTTTATTATCTGGATCAGTTGTGTGTACAATTTTCAGTTGTCACTTTTGAGTTTCAAATTATTTTATTCTTGGTTTTGGGCGAATACCTGTAGATGAAGAATCTCTCCACTATAGGCACTCTTCTCTCTTTAGACTTTCAACTAGGGGTGGAGCAACATCTTCAGGGGGCGGGGCTTTGTGAGACAGACGGCCAGCTGAGTCCTATCACAGCACAGATGTATGCCGCTGCTTGCCTGTGGTCCAATCACAATGGGCCAGAGGAAGCCAATGGAAATGAGTCGAGTCTGCTGTTAGCCAATCAGGAGAGAGGAATGGCAGACAGCAACAGTACAGGGGGTAAATTTATTTTAAACAGATAAACATACACATTTTGACATTGAGTATACATCGAAATACAATAAATTTTGTGTTCACATACGATTCAGTTTAGTGCTACTTGAAAGAATATTCAGACGACAACCTATTGAACAGATAAAAAAACATTTGTCTCACACTATTAACTATCTTAAATACTTTCTTTCCTAAATAATGATCCATGGTGTGAAACAGCAAGCTACTAAAACAAGATAGATGTAAGTGAGACAATTGTTCCATATATACAACCGAACTTCCAGGAAAAAGTTACCAAATAAGAGTAAAATAGTTTATCTAAATTCAATTTGAATTAAGTTAATGCATATTTTAGGTGGCAAAGACACAAACAGCAAAGACATTTTGATGAAGCAGCCAATTTCAAATGAATCTATGAATGGATATTATCAAATTAACATTAAAACTTGCTCGTAGCTTCAAAATCCAGGTCAAGCTAAACTCTGCTGCTTAAATCAACTTTTCAGTGTCCCTCATCTCTTCATTGTGCCTAAGCTGCTCTTATTCACCCCTGCAGGCATGTGTGAACAAGCCGATAGACCAAGTGTACACTAGTGGTTAAGGATTTATTCAGAATATTCACACACATAAAAGTAGCTACTCTGGTGGCAAGTTTTGATCTGTCGTCAGTTATTACTCTCATTATGCATTAATACGTTGACCGTTCTTTGAATCAATTTATTGATTTTTTTTCTTTTTTTTGTCAGCCAACTGCATCTTCTCAACTTTTACTACTGTGTGATTTCATTTATGACAAAGCAAAATCTCTGATTTACTTTGTATGTTTTTGTGCAAAAATCTTTCAACTCCAGTCCCAAAACATTTGTTATGCTGTGGTAAACATAAATAAATCAGAATGCAATCATTTGCTAGTGCTCTTTGATATCGACTACAGTACATTTCACTCAGGAGAGACGAGTGAATGACGATGAATGTTTATGACCACAGATGAGTTGTGTGGATTAGTCTGTCAGAAAGTCTTTGATGCTTAGACTCTCTAGGTAGCTTGTGATTGAAAGGTATGTGACCTTAGCAGCAGTAATGTATTATGTATATCCATCTTTGAAGTCTGGATACTAGTGGTGGTGGTGGCTGATGACTCTGCCGAGACTGATGAGGTTGGTTAATCTGCAGAGATGAATGGTGATGGTGAAGCAGAGGGTGCATATAACAGCTGATAAGAACAGCTTTGATGTCATTCATAGCCTCAGAGGGAGCAGGCCTGAAAGATGTGAATTCAACTTTTGACCGAACTTATGCTATGTTTTTATATAAATATGTTTGAATTTATACTAATTCTGTATTTGGGACAGGAACAACAAGACAATAGGCAAGTTGTGAAATGCTAACAAAAAAAAAAGGGAAAGAAGACAGATGGTTATATCATTAGTCACGTAAATGGATCAGTGTTAATTAATGGGCTTGGAAACTTGTTGGAAAATGACATTTTATTTGCAAATGATTGCATTCTGGTTCATTTGTGTGGGTTATATATTTTAATCTGAGACAGCATCACAACTGTCGAATCAATGCAATGAACTTGATTCCTATAAATATATATATGTATGAAAATAAATACTAGCATAAATTGTCCAGTGTATAAAATTTACAGGGTATTTATGGGTATATCTTTGAATAAAAGGAAAAGAATATTCAAAACTATATTTTTTGTGTCAGCTACTTTCAGCTGGAAGTGAGATATTTTTTAAAATATATTAAAAAGCTCTTTTATCGGCAATTTTGGTACAGACGTTTGGAGAGAGAGTTCACGTTTTAAGTTGTTACTTTTTTTTGTTTTTTGACAAATGGAAGCTCATACAAGAAGAATGCAACGGAGCGGCAAGTCTCGCCGTCAAAGCAAACATGAAGACTCATGAAACGTTAAGATGTAGAGAGTTGAATCCTCCGGGCTGCCAGAGGATTCAACTCTATATCCCTCAGCAGCTGCTGAGGGATAGAGGCTTCTTCAGAGCGCCCAATCCCAAGCCTGACCAAAACGTCCAAGGTAGAATGCAGAGAGTCTTCATCTGTCCTCCCGCGGAGCGATCATTCCAAAACAGGCAGTCATCTATGTTCTGACGATTTCAGCGGGTGAACTGGAAGGACCTCTCCAGAACGCGAGTGCTCGTTTCCTTTATGGTGGGGCTCCAGGTCTGCATAGGGAAGGAGAGGGGCAGAGCTTGCAGCAAATCCCCTCCGCCAAATTTTACATACTGGACCTTTAACTAAAAGACAATTAGTTAAATTTCATCACCGTTTTATACTGTACCAAAACACAGAGAGATGAAACATCTAGCAACCTAAGAGAAGGTAAAATATATATAAAAGGAGAGAGGCCAATGAACTTAAACTCATCGGGGAGATAATGTCACTAAAACATGACAGCATCGATAAAAGAATAAATCACACACACAGTCTGTTACTACCAATGAAGTCTATGTTTACATTTCCATAACACTTTGTTCTTTCTTCTGTCAACCTCTTGACTACTAACACCACTAACTCTTCTTCTTCTCGTGTTTGTCTCCTTTGGTGGAGTTTTGCCCAACTCTTTGTTTTCTCTTTCTGCCCCCCCCCTCCCTTCTTTCTTCATCTTTCTCAGATTTGTCATGTCACCACAAAAAGGAGCCGTCCAGTCCCGACTCTGTCTCCCGATAGCCACCTTCGCTCGCTTCCATCTCTTTGTCTCTCAGTAACCATCTTTTCCCTCTTACTCACCGCTCTTCATCTGATCCCACTTACACTCTTCTTCGCTCTTGTGCTGAACATAAAGTTTAAATATTGTATGTTTTGATTAGCACTCTCTATATTTAAAGACAAACAAACAGAAACATGGAAATATAGATTTCAGTCGACTGTACTACCAATCTAGATTTAAGTAGGTGATGTTGGTGCTCGTGTAGAAATGGCTGTGAATAAAGTTGTATTACGATCAAACATTTTACTTATTGTGAGTATTTACATGCACTGACCATCTCGGTCCATTATCATCATTATCATCATTATCATTATTATCCAATGTTAATGCAGCTGCCAGAAACCTGGGGGTTACATTTGACTCAACGCTGTCCTTCGATCTACACATCAGTTAAGTTGCCCAGTCCTGTTATCGTCAGTTTAGAACCACTGCTAAAATGAAAGCTGGAAAACGTCATTCATGCCTTCATCTCCTCCAGGCAAAACTTATGTAACTCCCTCCTTTCCAGTATGAATCAGAAATCCCTCTCTTGCCTCCAACTGGTTCCAAATAAAGGCTACTTAGTACTTCAGCTGACAACATCAAATCCTTGCTTCTTTAGACACTATATGTCTCTTTTAGGGGTGATTTTTGAAGAACGTCGGGGTCTGCCTCCAACCTATTCTGAAGAACAGAGTTTGTAACCCAACCTTAGATCCTGGAGCGGGCCCTTCTGGCTGTGCGGCTGTTTGGTGGTCAGGGCGCCCCAGATTTGGAAAGACTTACCAAAGGAGATAAGGCTGATAAGGCTATATAAAATATTAAATTAATACATATTTCATATGTATATTTCTTCTTTTTTTAGATTTGTTTTAATAACATTTTTTATTTAAGTCCATATCATTATCACTTTAATCTTGGGATCTGATTTCTTTTTTGTTTTTTTTATATTCCCTTTGTTTTGTTGCTTTTATTTGACAATGAAGGCATTCATTTATCATTCTATCTTTAGTTTGTTTTTTTGGTGATGTGATGTCATGTCTTACATACCTCCTTCTCGCTCTTTTTGCATTTATTGACTATTATTTGGCTTCCTCACATTTTTATCTTCTTGTTTTATATCATCCACTGCAAATCCTGCATCTTGATTTTACATTTATAATCTTCGTTTTGAATTTATTTTGGTTTTGCGCTTTTGTATTGTTTGATTATTTTTCAGAGTTTCCTGCTCTGCACTTTGTAAATGTTTGTTTTTAAGGTGTTGTATAAATGAAGTTATGATTATTAGTATTATTTGGCCTATAGATAAAGACTTTTTCTAAAGTTTTAAATCCTCTAGTTTAATGATGAAACAAATAGATCCATAATATTTTGGAGTTTTTTTTCTCTCTTTTTTTTTTACTCCCATCAAGACAAACAAATAAAAAGAGATTTATTAAGAGAATAAAAATTTAATTATATACTCAAAAAAAATGAAAAGCCTATGTGAACCCACTGGAGATAAAACAAAACATCCAGAAAACCATTCAGGGATTAAAACACGAATAGCCCAATACTTTAAAAGATATTAAATAGGCCACATCGGTTTGGTGGAGCATCTTCACATGTGTGGCTTCTTCACATCTGTGTGAACCTAGATCAGTGTCCCCTGTCACTGCGGTGTCCCCGCTGAAAAGTCTCTGTGTGTTTGTGAGTGAGAATGAATTGTTTTTATTTGACCCTCAGAGGTTAAATATCCACAGATGGATGTGCTGCGAGAAGAACAAGGGAAAGGAAAGAAACTAATGGAACCATCAAAAGCTTGTAAAATCTACTGTCATCCGTATGCCTACTCGTTTATTGTTCCCACATAATGACTTATTTAATCCGTGTTTGCTGCATCCCACAGTTTGAAAACAATAGGGTTTAACACGGGCACTATTTTCTCTTCATTAGCTGTTCTTTAGTGTCATTCTGTGTATGTCCTGTTCCTCTTCCGTTAATGATCACATTTGTTTACTCATGCATATGTTTATTCAAAAGATAAGGATATTGTCTGCATTGATTTGATTCAGCGCATACTAAATTACATGAATATTAATATCATCGCCTGTCGTTGTCAATTTGTGGTGATGGTAATAGAAGGAGTGTGGAGCATCAAAAATCTTAATTTCATGTAATAAAACAGGTCAGTTGAGGGTTTAGCTGTTGGTTTACAGTCAAAGTAAAGAAATTCCTATTTCAAACAACAAAGTTGACATAGTAAACAATATATAACCAAAATAGTGGGCATTTGGTTAATAATATGTAGTATTTGAATTCATTTGTGTTATTTAACATGAGCTACAGGAATGTGTTGTGTCTCAATGAAACATGGACTAGCACAATAACCACAACAAAATAGAATTCAATTGTCAAGTCATTCAACAATTCAATTTATGTTATCCAAGTCTGTTTGAGTGTCTGAAAGTAGATCGCAAAGAATGCTTACACATGCAGGTGCGAGGTCACAAAGTACAAATCTGTCTGTACTTCAGATTTTTGTTTCTTCCTTTCTTCTCATGACAGTTTCAAAAATTTATTAGATTATACTTATTTTGAATAATTGCATGCTTTCCCAAAATCAAGGCTCTTTTCAACACGCAGTAAAGATGATCCCTGGTTGGATCCATCGGTGGTTATGATGCGCTGCAGATGAAAGAAGACCAAACATGGGCAAGAACCTCAACCACGAGGAAAAGCTGTGACGTCAAGTTTTTCTCTAGCCACTTTGTTTTTACTCTACAAAATTGTCGTTGAAGCTGAATACAGTCATTGCATGTTAAAGGGAAAGAATACCTTAAATTAACATTATCTTTATTTAAGGTTCAGGTTTTACACAAACAGCAGGTAGGAATGACCTTCAAAGGCATATTTTAAATGCCATTTCTTACACTGTGCTTTCAATTATATGCAAATTAAGAAGTTTTTCACAAGAAACAGTACTTGGATTTGAGAAAGAATGTGGGCATTTTCAACATCTGGTTATTTAAGAGCTATTGGCGATAGCTGAGATTGTTTAAATGATTACTTTCAATGTATGAGAAGATTTTTGCTTTTTATTTCTGGAGTTTATGTCTGAACAGTGTTGGAAGGAGTGTTCTTATCATTAAATGAAATACAATAGTAACGTCGCAGTCTATAAATACTCAAAAATATCAAATCTTTTCAAGTATAAGCATTAAAATAATCCATACTGTATCATACTGTAGGGATTTAATAACTCTTGTGAGGCTGGATGTTACAACTGTGTAATTGTGTACTTGTGTGTCTTTGTAGTTACGCTGAAGGGACCTGTACCTGAGGAAGAGGAGGAAGAAATAAATCCGCAGGACAACTAATCAAGTAGAGAAATCTAAGCACAGACGATGCAAACGACTCATCTTTAAGATTCTGGACAGAACCAACAGACAGACATCCATCTTTAAGCTGTTGTACCAGCATGACTTCAGGAATTAATCACTGGGAATGTTGATCTCTTTTAAGTCTAAGCGAGCCAACATCTAATGATTCACTAGAAGGACATCCTGCCAATGCCAAACTGCTCTCATTAATTCAATTTAGCCTCCTCTAAAACATATACACCTGTAGCCATACTTTAAAATTACTGGATTTTTTGTACAACCAAACCATTAAAAGTAGGGATCCCAAATTTTTATTTGGATCTGTACCAAAAGTAAACAAACCCCTACGTATGACTGGTCTTTTCTTTTCTTTTTAAAAATCAATATCCATGACTGGAAGAATGGTTAAAAACACCCATTGTTAAAGTCCTCAATGTAAAAGAAATTGGGAAAAAAAACATCTTGGGACCTGATCTGGATCAACACCATCCTCCAGCCAAATGTCATTCACATCCGCTCACTGGGTTTTGCATAATCCTGCAGACAATCCAATAAATAAACAGACACAGGTGAAAACTTCCTTCACTGAGGTAGTGTGTTCCTGGTTCCAGGCTTCAGCTTCTTCCCCTTTCTGAGAAGGGTGTTATCAAGAAATGGTTACATCAACAGCACTCCGGGGAAGTTATGAACGTTAAATAATCTTCCCAGTTCTTTTCAAACATTAAGAAAATGGTTAGGGGCACTTTTTTGTAATATCAAAGCATTGTGGGACAACTCGATACTTTTAAATACTCACACACTGGCAGCAGGTCAGAGAATTCATATCAGGGTCTAAAAACCAAATACAGGTAATACAAATACAAATGAGTTGTTTTTAAAAAAAAGAAGTAGAATTTAAAGTCTTTAAAAAAACATATGATAATGCCTGAAAAAGGATTCCAGAGGGTAATCTTTTGAAAATGCTACTTTTTATGTATCTGTGTAAACTGTCAAAATGCAATTCTTGTGAAATCTGATTAGACTCAGCCTCATGTTCCATGTGGCTTCTAGGTTGAAAACCTAATAAACAATACAACAACTTGTCTGTAAAAGCATGCTTTCTTTTTCTGTGATGTTGATAAATGTGTACCACCAACTACGACATGAAACACATAATACAGCATTTTGAGTCGTTTTGGCCTGCCTGTGCGTGTGAGTGTGGTTTAACACAAGGTTGTTTGATGAACGTGGACCGCTTCTAGAACACACCGCATCATTGTGTAAACAGGTCCTAAGGTTTGACAGAAACTAAATACAAAACCATCACTTTCCCAGAGACCGATACTACAGTAATCACATTGTCCACTGTCACGCCCACACACACACACACACACACACACAAACACACACAAACACACGCACTGAGTCACAAGTCCTTATCATCCGCTGGACTCAATCAACATTAAATGATTGAAAATGATTTCCTTTTCTAATAACGTATCTCAGCAAAGTGGGATTTCCTACAGAGCCGTGGTGGGGGTATCTCAGACATTATCTAATGTGGAGCTTTCATCATGTAGAGTATGTTTAATTATCTGAAATAAAAATAGGTGTACATATATATATATATATACATATATATAGAGAGAGAGAGAGAAAGAAAGAGAGAGAGAGAGAGAGAAATATATAAGATATATTATGTAGGCGGTGTAGGAGTATTCCATGGTCAACTGTGTCGAAGGCAGCAGACAAATCAAGGAGAATCAGGAGGGAAGGTGAACGTCTGTGGAATGCCCTCCCTGACCATCTCAGGGCTCCACAGACGACTGACACATTTAAAAAAGGACTTAAAACTTTCCTTTTTAGCAGAACCTATAACCTTA
>VRLP01005177.1:0-39748 GCA_009660295.1 Lophius piscatorius | reverse complement strand
TGGTAAGGCTTTTATATAGTTATTATTTTATTTTTTATTGATGCTTTTATCTGCTTTTACTTTGTAGCACTTTGAGATTTGATCCAAATGTAAAGTGCATTATAAATTAAATGTATTATTATTATTATTATTATGAGAGTGAAGAGTGTAATTTTCTTTTTGTTTTATTTAATTATAGTACTTGAGTTTCAAGTTAGATTTCTTTACATCATGATAGAATAATTTGAATTAAAGATCACTGCTTTAGACAATAAAGACATGTTCTGGTGTCACACATGTCTGGTTAGGAGAGGGAGAACATGGGGGAAACTTCATGTGCCAGCCTATTAAGCCTCACCATGTTTACAAGCTGGATTTATTATTCAGGATCAAGGTCTCAATCCATACATATCCCTTTCAGATTAATCAGGCTGCATCCGTGAGCTTTGCAAAGACAAATAAAAAGCTGAACTAATTGCTGTGGACCCCCCCCCTCCCCCTCCTGGATACTTCAGGCTCATGGCGGATCGTGGCAGCAAGCCTCCATGAATCAAGGCCCATCCTCACACGCCGAGCAGCGCAGACCGCAGCGGCGGCGTTGTTGGTTAAGGAATAATCATCAGGGAGGCAGTCCAAATTAATACCTCAGCCTCGTTCTCCGTCATTAGGGCACATTACAGGGCCACAATATACATCATTAAACCAGGCATAAACAATTCATTAAAAGGCCGTTAAGAAGACAAGCTAATGTCACGTCTCTCTGTGGTATTAATAGAGTGTAAAATGGCAGAAGGGTTACGGCAAAAAGGATCATTCCGCCAAAACTAGTCAGTCATGCTGACAGATGGCTTCGCTAGTTGTTGTGGATTCAGTGGATGAACCCTACTTTTCTCGCCATCACGCTCACACGACTCCCCCTACGAGTCCTCAGCGTGATACAGTAGCATCATTCTCATTTGTGCTGTCACTGGAGAGGATAGAACAATGGAATATTAGCCGGTTAACTCTAAACACTTTGTTTTAAAGTCACATTTCTTAATGATTCCCATCCTCCCAGGATCAGAGGAGCTGTGAGGAAGGAAGGAGTCACGCAGAGTCCATTCATTCAGTCTGCAATTTATTTCAAATCTGGTGGAAATGAAGCGCCCATTCCCAGCATGACAGAGGCACAGCGTTTACACGTGACTGTGGCATTCCTACAGGATCACAGGGAGCATAGCTGCATGTTTTACCGATGGCACCCAAAGGCCCGCCACACACCCAGAGAGGGAGAAAGGACAGCGTATGTTCATTACAGGGAGGCAGAGCTAAACCAGTCACTCAGGTCAACACTCAAATACCTGAACTCAAACTGCTTCACAATGGTTTTAAAATACCGACAGTGCTGTACACGTCACACCGATCTGCCATAACATTACAACCACCAACACTTGAAGTCATAATAACACTGATTATCTCTTTACGATTGTACCTGTAGGTGGGCGGGACATATTAGGCAGGACTTGGGTGTAATGTTTATGTGAACCATGCAAAGATCTGAGTGCCAAAGGTCACATTGTGAAGCTAGAAGATTGGGTCAGAGCATCTCCAGAACTGCAGATATTGCTTGGCGTTGCCAGTCTGCAGTGGTTAGGACCAACCAAAATGGTCTATGGTAGGAAATCAGCAATAGATTCTTGGGCGCCCTATAGGAATGAAGAATGGCAAGTGTTGTCTGATCGCAGGAGAGCTACTGTAGTACAAATGACTGAAAAAGTTATGCTGGTTCTGATAGAAATGTGTCAGAACGCACGGCACATCACATCACAGAGCTGAATTGGCAGCGAAAGGAGAACCAAGATAGTACTGGACAGGTGGTTCTAATGTTATGGCAGATTGGAGTCAATTATCAGTTTCTTTATGACAAAAATATACAAGTATAATAATCAATGACTGGATCTGAGTGGCTCAGTCCACCCACTCACTTAAGGAATATTTGCATCATCCGAGTAAAAGTCAAGCTGTTTTATTCTGTTACCACAAACAAAATAAAACAGAACACAAATCAGACTGGAAATGAAATCAACTATAACCACTTCAATATAAACCCTTTCCAAACAGGAGATTTAGAGGGTTGAAGAGTTCTGGGTATAATGTTCTGCGTGTTCAGCCCAGTTTAAAACAAAGACTATAAGCAAATAACTACGAGTCAAATCAGTAGCCAGGATTTACAATCTCACACATATGCAATCAAAAACAAAAAATCTGTAATTTTGGTATAAAACCTTTAAAGAAAGAATATTAATTTAACTTAAAACAGATGTTTATAATAAACTCAAGGAACATCGGAATCGAAATTTAATCGCCAACAGGTGTAAACTGGATCAGCCCTATTCCAAAACAAGTTGGGATATGGGATACGACGTAAAACGGTTGAAAAGGAAGTTATAATTTCCTAATAGATCTGACGCAATAGATGATGAGGGGATGTCACACAATGGTTGCCACGCCAACATCCCAACTTTATAGAAATGTGTTGCAAGCATGCATAAAATTAGGTTATATTCTTTAAAAGAATAAAGTTCATCAATTTGAACATAAGAGATCCTGTTTTTGTTCTGTATTCAGTTTCATTTAGGCTCACGCATAAGAACCCAGACCCGTTCCTACTCAAAGTACAATTACGGGGGACATGAAGTTAGGACTAAATTCCTCACTTTAAACACATTTCTGAAATACCTTCTTTCTTTTCTTTTCCAATTCTGGCTCTTCTCTGGGATCTCTAATGCTGCAGAAATGTCACATCAAGGTTTTCAAAAACAAAACATCGTGACAGTTTTTTGCGTAGGAACACAGATATCATTTCAACTTTCCTTTTGGGGTAAACCTCAGCAGTTCCACTCCGAGCTCTGTACGGATGTCTGAGTCCAGTCACCCTACGAAGGAAGCTCATTTCAGCTGCCTGTATCCTTGACCTCATTCTTTCAGTCACTACCCAGAACGAAGGTGAGGGTCGGAGGGTAGATGGACCGGTAAATTGAGAACAGCCTGTTCATCTCCCGGTCCATTTTCCCCATCACTCGAGAACAACACACCAAGATACTTAAACTCCTTCGCTTGAGGCAGCAATTCAGCCCAAACCAGAAAGGGACAGTCCGCCGCTTCCAGGCAGAGAACAGGGGACTCAGATTGTGAGGTTCTGACTCCAATATCGGCTACTTCACTCAGTTACAAACCGATCCAGGGCTGCTGGATGTCAAGGACTGATGAAGCTGTCAAGACCACATCATCCACAAACAGTAGGAATGCGATTTTAAGATCCCCAAACTGTATATTCTGTAGGCTCACTATCTACAGGGATTGGCGTTGGGGCCAGTATTCATTGAAAGCTGCAAAGTAAAACAGCTTTGCTAGGAAGCAGGTCTTTCTCTGGATCTGGTTTAAAGCTTCTCTCTGCCTCCATTACTGGTTCTGACGTACTTCCGGTGAATGTGTTCAGCTGGGCTACACACGCAGTGAATTAAATTAAATCAACATAATTTCTCTTTTTTGACTCAGGAAACCAAAACACAGCATTTCCTGAAAAGAGTGTCACTGTTCTGGTGTCTGCAAACAAAGACTTTAAATAGCATTTTTATCACAAGGAGAATAAAAAATAAATATCATTCTGCATATTATTTACCATGGCTGATATACAGTACAGCATACAATCTGGTCATTTATACTGTAGGTGCAGGATTATAACTTTGGTTGAAGAGCATAAAAGCAAAGCACTACGATCTAAACCACATGAACGTCACACAATAATCACACGGAGTATAAGGCACAAATATTCACTAGTAGCCTGTGCTTACACGAAAAATTCAAGTTTTTTTTTTTTGCCCAAAAAAAGAAATGCTTTTCGAACTCTTCTATTACTGTGGTTTCATATATATTACAACAATTCAATAATGAAGAACAGAAATATAGGTTTCAAACTGGTGGAATACGATGCATCGGTTCAGACTGATGTGTTGTGGAGCAACACTGACGGCGAGTGACCTTGATGTTGAGGCGGACTCGGTCTGGTGTTACTGTAAAGATGGCAGCAGTGCTGGTTTCTACAGCAATGTAAAAGTGGTTAAGAACCAGGATGAAATATTAAAACCCCTGAGTTACAGGACAAATACTGGGTTCACACACAGCTTACACTCATTTGAACACAAAATTCTCTACTTAATCTACTAATGTACTCCGTCACACAGGAAAACACTGTGTTGCTAAATTAAAGGGTAACTTCAGCATTTTTTTGAACTTGGACCAAACTTTCTTCTATGTAATTTTATTTGCAGTGTAATCCTATTTGGCAATCGTGCACCATCAAAGTGCGTCAGCTTGACATTTTCCTCCCATGACAGTCGGATGAGTATCGTTTAAGAGGATACCACAATCATTGCTTAAACCAGGGTTTCTCTATTGGGGGTACACTAACCCCTAGGGGTAGGCTGGGGTACTGCAGGGGGTACATGGATGGATGGAAGAAACTACATGAAATTTTACCCGGACGCAGATTTTGGCATTACCTATAGAGCTGATTTCATTTTGGTGTGGTTACATCATGACATCATGATGTAACGTCATTATAACGTTTCTTTAACCATCGCAATATAGGGCATAACTCAGATCAATGGACAGATTAGTATGAATTCTTACCGCAGTAATGTCTACCTTGGGTACTGTTGTGCCTTGGTGGAGGTTTGCGCTCTCTAACTTCTACCTAGATATTAATCAGTACAGTATGATCCCAAATATAATTTTAATGTTGTAAATTTGATTAAAAATGCAACGATAAGTCCTATTAACTCAATGTTATACTCGTCTTTCCAATTTTAAGACGACGTGAGACGCCACATGATTTCCTTTATGATAAATGGTCATTTTTACAGAAATCCGACTTTAATCTCAGCTTTATTATTCAGAATTTTTTTTTTTAATGCACCGAAAAGAAAATAGCCCCTATAAATTTTTACATCTTTACCCCTGACATTTAACATTTTGTAAGACATTTGCCTCTCTGGCTTTTGTTTACATATCATTCTTATAATGTTGAAAATATGCCTACCATAATTTTTGTGTTAATCATGGGGTACTTATTTGAAACAATAAGTCGTAAGGGGTAGATCGTTGAAAACGATGTGCGAGCCGACAACATGGAACAGGACACTTACATTCATCAATCAAAAGGACGCTGTGAGGCCGCTTTGCCTCGTGTGGCCTGGCGAGAAAGACTATGTGCGTGAACATTAAGAGTGCTTGCAGCGTTTGGTGTATAAAGGCTCGCCACACCACAAACTTAAGACTGAAAAAAAAAAGCTTCAGGAAACAAAAAAAGAAACACCAACAGACTAAATTCAAGACGTAAATTATCCTTGCCAGCATGGCGGTGGTGAGTTAGAGCAGATGGATGTCGCAACAATTTGTTTCACCATCTCCAAACAAATCAACACTCAGAACGTGAATATGAAAAGCTTTGGGAGTCATCTGATCCCGTCCGGCCTAAACCAGCTGAAGTTACTACAAAAAACACACTCTGTAAACTTAAGCCAAAACAAAATAAACATTGAAGAAATGCTACCGGTGGTGAGGCATACACTAAATTGAAAAAAGACATTATGTCAATTGAGACCTTTGAGAGAGATGATTTCTCAAAACTCTTCTTAAATCGAGCCGTCACAATGTAAGAATTTTATAAACACACTTTGAGGGATGTCAACTTTTTTCTATGAATATCTATCAACGATATCCAAGAGCATATGGAGATATAATTATTTTGTCAATAAGACTCGTCCCTACTGAGAAGGAAGACAGACCGCCATCCTACTTCAACATAACCCTTCTTTCAAACTCAATCAATGGAATCAAACTCACCTAAACAGGTTTAGTTGATCTTTTTGGTGTCAATAATCAACACTGGTAAACTACAAAGAAACCATCAAGTCTCTGACCTAGAGCTGAAGATATCCTTCCTGCACATAAATGCTGTAAATTTCACATCTAAGGTCCTGGTGGAGAAATAGTGACATTACCTTTTAATTTAGCAGGTGACTGCAGTCACACAGCGGAGACGGAGAGCTCCGTGTAAACGACCACAGGAGGAGGATCAGAAAAAGGTTGCAGACCATGCAGCTTTAGGGACTAAAGGTAAACACATGATGGATCTGTAACGGCCACTGACCGGTGCCACGATGTCATTCAAACTGGCCTGGCTGCGTCACAATTTGTTGAAAAGTGTGAGATATAATCAGAGAGGTAACAATGAAACATTTAAAAAGAAAACTGACCTGTATCAGACAGGTTACATCTGATTATGTTCTCTACGGACACAATTCAACAAAACGTTGTAACTAAACAAAGACCTTGTATCATATAATTGATGAAGAAGGTGCCTCCCAGACATAATCTCAGCCCTCCTCGTTTAACCAAACAAAATAATTACCGTATCCTACTGTACACTAGGTGTGTTGGAATCTTACGTTTACCGTGAGGGAGACCGACTTAATATGATCTCAAAACCATTTACATATGTTACATCTAACATGATTTATAGACTGAGAGAAAACCAACCGGTGGTTTCATATCACTGTAAGCAGGATATTTTGGGATTTGAGATGTCTGTCAGCTGGGTTGATTCTTAGATGTTTTTCTACATGTGCTAATTACAACAAATGATTTCCCAGTTTGCTTTTTTACACGTTCTCATGTATTCGTTTTGGATGAGAACTGGTGAGTGATTCCACGCTCAGTTTGAAGAGACACAGCTGAGCGTGTGCATAACTGTTTGGCCTGATACTCTGCGCAGGACACCGCATGAAATAAGGCTGCGTTCACACCGCTGTCTTCACCTTTAGGGTGTCTGTTGGATCTGCAGAGCGTAAGGTGTGATTTCTTAGAATGAAATCAAACTGGCTGACTGTTGCCTTCAGACACGCCTCCATGCATTAAAACAGTCAATACTTGCTGCATCTTCTAGTGGGGCTCTGACCAATTTCCTGATCGTATGTTATTATTAACATTATTTCCCCAGCTAACACGTCGCTATGGTTTTTGTCTCACAGTGAAAGGTACGTTTCACACTTGTCTTGTCACTTTTTCACTGCTCTGACGAGGTGCTCAAGGGGTGATGGCTCACTAATGATGCATGTTTTGAGTTGGTCATCCAGCAAAGAGGCATATTTTTGGCCTCGGGCTGTTAGGCAATACATAAGTGGTGATTCCTATTTCTGGAGAGATGTAGAAGCTTTACGGTGACAACCCTGATTTAAAGAGCCAAACGAAGGCAAACACAAATAAACACAAGCCCCTATTCTGTCGGATCGATGTGACACAGAGTCAGTAGATCATCTGTAGATCATCACATTGATCCAAAGAGCCTCTCCGTCAAATAGGACTTTATTTAAGACAGCTCGAGGAAGATATTGCGTCTGTAATGCGGTCGCGGGCAGGTCAGCGTCCTCTTCCAGCATCTCACCTGACTCTTCTTCTCTTTGAGGATTTGCAGACTTGTCCAATGTGGCTGATGAAATGACACGACCCTGCAGTCACTGAGTGAAGCTCTTTTTTATGGCTACGTTTGGAAAGGCAGCGGAGAGCTCCTGGACGGCCCGCGTGTCTATCTGTGAGCAGAAGGAGACGTCCAGGAGGAGAAGCTTTGGACAAGACTGGAGCAGCTTCTTCAGAGAGGGAGCGGTCACCAAACGGGTTCCTGTCAATCAGAGGGGAGACTATGTTAAGGACCTGCTGCAGAAACAAGAGTCTACAGATACAGGAGAACCAGAACAGTTAACTATAAAGCTCTCAATGAATCTGAAAAAAATTACATTCATATAATTTACTACACATTTCTGATCAATTAGAGTAAAGATCCAGTATTTTTTCTGTTATGTATAATTATGACAGAGATATAAATTACAGATAGAAAAGTTCAGGGCTGTGATGATTACCAGATAACCACGCTTTGGTCATGTGACACCACCCACAAGGTTGAGCTCATTATCTAATATTACCACCATTTTTTGTGTTTTCTTTTTTGTTAATGAGGCTAACAGAGGGCATATGGTCAGTGTTTGTGTGTCATTTTAGCCTGGTGGGTCATTTCACTTAGGATATGGTCATTGCAAGAATACACTGCAAACAGGAATATCCATCCAGCATTAAGATACCTGTGCAGGAAGTATAGTTATACGCGTCTCGGCTCTCTGCAGATTATCAATGGCTCTGTTTCAATGAAGGATTATTCTAATATTTTCAACAGAAGTGTGTGTAGTTTACTCGTTCTATTAACTCCTACTTATAAATAGTTTTGAATATGTTAACCTGCGGAGGTGTCTTGGGACGAGACTCAGATTTCCTCCCCAGCAGATGCTTGAGTTCAATTATCTTCTCACCCGGTGGATTTTAAATTATTTAGAAAAACCTTCATTATAAAATTTCCATTTTTGTCTCACATTCACACAGTAGCCTACAACTGTCTTTGTGTTGCTATCATTTTTGGTTTTTACTACAAGAGGTTTATGTTTCACGACAGTGAGAAATAATCGATACCACCACAGCCCAACAAGAGTCATGACTTTATCTTAATTATTGATTACACCACATGATTTACATGCCAGCATTCAAACTAAAAAAACCCCAGTAGCAGACATCAACAGGTGCAGAACCAACGGTTTAGCATTGCCAACTGGTTAACACATGCTGTGCTACTGTGCTGCTGAGCCTTATGCAACTGCGGCTACTGCTGTGGGACGCCGTTACCAATTTTTCTGCTGAGAATTCATTCATTTATATTATTTTCTTAGCAGACTGTTTCGGCTTCTTTGCGGTTCACTTTTGCAGTTTTTATACCCAGAAATTCTCAAATACAAAATCATTGCCACATTGTGTCCAGTGCAAAGTGACGATCACATTATGACCGTCTATAAACCTTTATCATAAATGCCCTCAATCAGAACATCAGTGCTTTTTACACAAAGTAATCAGTGACATCAAAGAGTCGCCATCGTACCAAGGACTGCCAGTGGAAGGAAGGGTCGAAGGTTTTAAACAGGTATCATAATGAAACGAAACAATAAGGTGTGGTTTTAAACTTCAATAGAAAACTCCCAATTCATTTTTTAGGAACACATGAAATTCACAAAATATTGCTTCACCGCTTCTTTAACAGATATGATGTGATGAAAGTGCTGGTACAAAGACAATGCTACGGCGACACATGCAAATTCTCTGGGATCAGAGTTTCGCTGCTCAACAGCTGTGGTTTATAACCGTTGCACCTTTATTACCCAACTGTTCTGTATAAGTGCTGCTATGGTGATTACTGTTGTTCCACCTGTGTGCCAACAGAGGAGGTGTAACAGCGTCAAACTGACCACCTGCGTACAAACATGGTGGTCAGACATTTGAACAGGGAAGGGGCCTTGCATCAAAGTGGAAGTAAATTTGATGAAAATATCACCAAATTTGCTGGAGACAGCACCATTGCTTCACCCCCCCAGAGGATTAGAGGAACTGCCATGACACAGGGAGGTTAATTATTGTTTTTGCTATATTCTTTCATCGTTTGCAAAGAGTGGCTTGACACCTATGGGAAAATTTACACCAGAGTCCAAAGCCACAGGGTTACACATCACACGTCTTTATCTTGTGGAATGTCTGCTCTCGCTTTAAAGCACACATTGGAGAGGCGTTACACCACTGTTGATTTGTTGAGTGTAAACAAACAAGAGAGAAACGAAGAATGGGTCTATGTGTTGAATACAAAGGTTTACCTCTGCCTTCATTTATTGGTCACATTTGGGAGATGTAGGCCCACCTTTTACCCACTCACTCTATTTCACAAACATCATCATCATGTTTCCTACTCAGACGCTTTACCCAAACTGGTCAGCAGGTAGATTCATGGCTGTCGAAAGAATATGTGATGATCTATGTTAGCGTGTTTTGATTTATTGTTCTTGTTCAAGATATGCTTTGGTATTCAATTATTCATGTCGGATGTATTGATTATTTCCTTCCAGTAACTTCAATTTTGTCGAAAAAAAAATTACATTCTTAACATATATATATTTTCACTTAAACATGTGGGACACAAATATTACAACAACAAGAAAATCCAGCAATTAAAAGGTAACGGAAGCATATTTCCCGTCGGATTTTTATTTTTTTAGGTTCACCTGTTTGAGTAGGAACTCTGAATTGGTGAACTGGGGTATAAATATGAGGTGACACAGGCTTAATTCTTTCTGACGTTCTCACAATGGTAAAGACTAGGGAACGAGGATTTTATTTTGAGAATTTCAGAGGTCAGTTGAATTTTGGGGTCAGAAAGTCTCCCAAACCACCATCAGATGATACCGACACCAACACAAGCCGTTTTGAAGGGTAGCAAAAAAAAGCCTCTGCTCTTAACCACACGAAGTAAAGCACATGGAGTTTACCAGACATCACTGGGACTTTCAAAGGAACAAGGTCAAAGGTCAGATGAGACCAAAGAAGGGTTTTTTGGCAATGAAAAGAAAGTCAAGAAAGAAAGTCATAGTGAAAAGCCCCTGATACCCACTGTGGCTGTGGTGGTGGAGCGCTGATGATGCGCAGCGGTTTTCTTCCAAAGGCCCTGGACATCTAATTAAAATACATGGTATCCTGTACTCCATCAAATACATACTTCTCCAACCTCATCACACATTACAGAAGGAAGTCTGTTATTGTGGCAAATGGGGCTGCAGAAAATATTAAATGCTGGTTGCAAGTACATGTGACCCGCAGGTTTTGGAGAAAAAAAAGTAAGTATGTAAAAAGAAAAATATTTTGTGACGTGAGTTAGAGGTTTTTGTTAATAAATTGAACATCATAGATATAGACAATGAAGGCATTTTTTGCATCTAGTTTTACTCATTTTTTAAAGGGTGCTAATTAATTCTGGAGGGCACTGGACATGATGACCTCAAGATGTCTTTGGAGGAATATCCCGCTTACCCAGAATGTCGAGGTGCTGCAGTGACTGGCAGCCAGCGGCCAGCTCCTCTATGTCTGAGTCGCAGACGGTGCGATTGGCGGTGAGGAAGAGTTTGCGCAAGCGGGGTAGGCTACGGGCGAGCTGTTGGAAACAACCGGTGCTGCTCTGCAGTGTGGGACACCAACCCAGGTCCAACTCTTCCAGCATTCTGAGAAACCAGACGATTCAGGAGAAAATGAGTCAGGCCTCATATAGGAACATTCGCTGAGAACGTATGTACTTATCTTCGGTGTCTCTTCAGACTGTTCTAACTGCATTAAAGGTCGAGAAATAAATAATTGCTGCTTGATGACGGCCAACTTTTTTAATCAAACAGAGATTTAACAAACAGACAGTGGTCACATAGTTTTCACTACAAATCTATACTGTGGAATGAGACATTTCATCCTCTAGATCGCCACACAACACAAAAAACAAAACATTTTCCCTTTATTGTACATAGTGAGAAAAAGTAGAAGACATTGCTTTCATAGCACTGAACCTTCTGGTATTACCAAGGGACTCAAGTCAGACACAGACTTCTTGACCTGTGATTACTGATTATTTCATGTAAAAACTCTGATGGTTGCACCGTCGGTGTGTTGGTCAGAAAGATGCATGTAAATTCTTATTATTCTTTCAGCTGTTCCTTTTAGAACAGCGGATCATCTGTTTCCATCTTACCCCCCTCCTGTCCGTCTTCACCGCAAGCAGCAACCAACAACATCGCTTCTTTCACTTTCCTCCTGCCTGGCAGATCCATCACCAGCATCCTTCCACCAATAGATCCACTATCCCATTTCTGGATGCATGTCCTTTGCACATGCATTCAGAAATATCAATCAAAAATGTTGTGTGTTTGGTTTCTTTTTCTTTTTTTCCCCCATCTGTCTGCACGTATATTTATGGTTTTTGCCAAGATTGGTAAAAAAAACATTTCTTATAAATACATGCACTTTGATGTTGCAGCGGATCGTTTTTTGTGTGTTTGGTTTCTGAACTTTGATTGTGGCTACGTGACATAAACTACTGTCCTGAATTAAGCATGGCTAATGTTTGCACAGACTGGATAGAGGGTAGGTTGTGGGGGTGTGTGTTGGATGAATGTTTATTTCTATTCTAACATGTATAGAAATGGTCTCATGTAGCTGAACTGGGCTTGAATGTATCTATAAGGGAACACCAGCACCACTGACAATAATAAAGGCATGTAAAGATTAAGTGGCAAAATCTACATTTTATATGGATTGTTCCATTTTTTCATATATGAAACGTTTAATAGAAGAAAACCATACTTAATATTCTTTCACCATACAGTCTCATGATTTTACTGTCAGTCCTGCTGTTGCTTAAATTACATGTTTTCTTTTAACCCAGTCTGGCTCTTGCTGCTAAACCAGAATTCTATAACCACTGGTTTTACCTACCTGCAGCCAGAGACGAGCTCGGCCAGGCCTCGATCAGTCAGGTTTTTGCAGCGCCACAGGTCCACTGAGCAGAGAAAGCGACATCGCGCAGCCAGCATACTTGCCACAACATCATAGTCCTCAATCTGCGTCAGAGACAGGCATCGGTTAACCTTCATTTGAGTTCTATCTGGCATGTGCCGTGTGTGTGATGCTTCATGGAGGTTCAGCTTTAAAATAGAGTCTTAGATGCAAACCTGCGGCAGCTTTATCAAATGTTCTAGCTGATTCAGAGGATATGATATGTAAACAGTTACAAAAACCGTCATAAACGACATAATCGAGGGACAAGCCATTCTGAAATCTATGCTTCAGCTTAGATCCCGCTAAACTTCTCTTCCTCTGCAGCGTGCAGTCACAGGATTCAATCATCTGCCTCGAGGATGTCACACAGAACCGAGACAACGATGCTGTAAGAAGGAATGGAGTAATGTCTGAGTCAAGCAGACATTTCCTTCCAAACATTTCATGTGTTTTGAGGAAACTTTTGAAATGTGGCGATAATAAAAATCTGATTAGCTCTATCGGCTGGTTTAAGGAACACAGTCGGGCTTTCTGAAGAGAGAACAAAGCACTAAGAGAGAGCACCTTCCCCAGAAAATAAATGAAATGGTCTTTCAAGAGCTGATTTGTGTTTGCGAGGCTGTTATTGTTCTTTGGTGTCGGGTAATGATGGCCATATTTCATCCTTTCATCCAAAGATGAAAGCAGCGCAATTTAACAGCCACGCAGCCAAAGCAATGCGGGAACCTCATCCATAGAAACGACAGCCCAAAGAACACTTCTCCGACTGAGCAGCGGGAGCACAGTAAAACTTTTGGCTTAAAGAGTTGCTCATTATGAGTTTCAACTGGAGAGTGCATAACTTTTCAATTCAATCCATGAAACTCTATTTGTCCCCTGGGGATAGTAGGTTAAATCGTTGATTAATTTATTTACCAGAACATAAGGCTTAAGGAGGAGCAAGAGGGGGAAAAAAATGCACTAACATTTTTTCTTTTCTTTTCCATTTTCTCATTTGGTACATAAAAGTTGGGACAAACGATCCATTAACTGGATGGAAACTCAGCTAGTGACCAGGTGGATAGGAGACTTGAGTCGCTCAGCAAGTCAGAAAATGACAGGCAGCCATTAACAGTCAACCGATGTTTGTGGTGAGGTCAATTCATTTTTGAAAGATATACGCCCGCATACATTGTTGTCATCGTGACGCATTAAATAGTATTATAAGGTCAAAATCCTAAACGTATCATCAGAAAACTGGATGGTGGAAATGAAATTTAGCACATTTTCTCTCTGGCAGGGAGCGAGATGATGATCAGTGTAACTCATAAATCAATCAATGTTACAGCAGTCAAAACAGATTAGCATAAATACTGTATAAAGCTAACATGACACTGCCATAAAAACTACTTCATAGTACAAATTCACTTCTCGTCTCCCTATAAACTCTAGTGGTGAAGGACAAAGTGGCACAAACCGGTGTTGGTGGGTTTTTTCTTTGTTTATGATGATCAGATGTATGTTGTTTTCAGGACGGTGTGCACAGAAAAAAATGACACTGAATCTGATACATTCAGATCATAGGCGCAGCAACGACAGCTTGGAGACACGGGATTGCACATTTAGCTGATGCTTATGGGAAAACAGACTGTTTGTGCATCAGAACCCTGGTTATGAAGCGTATGCCAGTTTCGATTATATTCGGGATAAGGCATTCACTTGTGCAAACACAAAGATGGTTTTTCTTCCAAAAACCCTGATACTAACTGGGATGTTGGTGTGTAAAGACAGCCAATGGGTTTTCAAACCTCCAAAAATGGCATTCAGGAAAGCCCTGATAAAATGTAATTGATTGTTTTTTCAGAGAATTAAGACCGCATCAGTTTAATTATTTCTGTATCGTAATCATTCCAACATGTTAGAACTGTATACGCATTAAAATATATGATAAAAAGAATAATATTCAATTATTGACTCAAAACAGATTTAAAAAAAGCGAAAAAGAATTCAATTCCATCTTAAACATAACCGGTTTATTGTTAACATCTGATTTTCTGAAACACTACTGCTGTCTCCACTATTGTTTGAAGATATTTGGTTGCATGTGTGTGTGTGTGGGTGTGTGTGTGTATGTGTGTGTGTGTGCGTGTGTGTGTGTTTGTCTGCATGTGTGTGCATGCGTGCGTGGGTGCGTGTGTGTGCATGCGTGCGTGTGGCGTGCTTTCTTGCGTGTCTTTGTTCTCACCCTCCCACAGCTCCCGAGGTTCAGATGCTTCAGCTCGATGCAGAAGGTCAGGATGGTCAGAAGAGCGGTTTGCTGCGAAGACAAACACAGAGAACGACACCAAGCCTTCATTTCACTTACAATCAATCAATTACACATATTTTTTAAATATGATCCGTTCCAGTTTAGTGAACTGGCAATGTCTACAACAGGACATCACAAAATGATCTTCAAAAGTGACAGGAAAAAAAGGGGCCAACACACAGAAAAGACAGAAAAACTGCATTGCTGTCGCGGAAACACACTTTCAATATCAAAAACTAAACTCCTCACATTCCGTATGTGGCTGTGACGCTTTCCATTAAAAATAACAACTTACATGGTTCCTGTCTGCCGCCTGCAGATCTCAGCTAACACTTAGTCTTTTTAAGAAAATGTAATATGGCACAACAGGTCGTTTTTGCGTCTCTTTCCAGTCATGAGCGCAGTGAGAGGCTTCTCTGGTGGCCCTGCAGCTTTGATAGAGATATGGGAATTCAACACTGCAGCTGCCAACACACACACACCTCAGCGACAGGAGGACGTATCAGGCATGAAAGAGAACGCCTTTTGTGTCCGTGCGTATGCTTGAGTCTGTCACTGGCATCTTTATAAACGCCTCCTGGTGATCTCGCCATTTAATTAGAGCGGTGACAGGGTAATGACAGCCGAGATTTCATGGCCTCACACAGACCCATAGCTCACTCCGTCTTCCTGGGAATAACCTTCGCCACAGAACTCCTGCATCGCCTGCTGCCCACAGCCACCATTCTGAGGCCAGACAAACACTGGGGGAAGACTGTGGTTCCACACAGCACCCAGGGCTTCACCTGGAGCGGCAGACGCCTTTGCCGCACCTTGGCCTCAGAACTGACTCAGCTCATGAGGAGACAACACAGACTAAGATCAGTCTAACCTTGAATATGAAGGCCCGCATAAACAGCTTGTGAAGATCATTAGGGCCTACATTAGAGCGACTGAAAGTTACTGATAATTGTATAAAACTTTATTCCCCGTAGTGGATTTATTTAAGTCATTGATGGACCCAACCAGCTTTGTGCATAACAAACTACAGCTGGTGGCTGAAGCCTTTATTCCTGGACTGAAAGTAGGTTCGGCCAAGGCGTAACAAAATAAATTAGGAGGCTTTCTGAAATGATAGGAAAGAAGGAGAAAAAAACATTTACTCTATTCAAAATCAATTCATTAATGATGAAATGGGAGCATCCCTCTATGGGTGGTCCGCTCATTGATATGCTATGTGATGAGCAATTTAGCGGGGACATGACAACAGTAAAGGGGCCACGAGGTTGGAAAGACCTCGGTGGTCTGTTCATATAAGGCTTGCAGAATGTTTGTGTTAATTCTCACTCCTCTCATTCATCGAGGTAATGGTTAGCCTTGAAGGTTGAATCCGAAACAACTGGGCTTCCGGTTTTAGAGGTGAAGACGTTCCGTCTCTCATCTAAGAGGCTTTCTCGGTTCTAGCTGACTGGTGGGCATTGGGGTATTTAACCTCGAGTTAGTTTCATACGTATAGTAGTTAGGTCACTAGAAACCAGGCATCACTAATGTGGGTGGATTCCGGTAATTAGGAGTCATTAAGAAAACTGTGGTCTTGATTATCTGCTGGGTAATCATGTGTGGTATAATGCGATGGGGAGATGTTGACACTGCATGGGAAGTGGGTGAGATACCGTGTTGTAGACCCCCACCTGTTAAGAGAGGGCCATTCCAGTTTTGCCATTTTTGGACTCGGTTTTATAAAGAGGTTTGGGTGATGGGATCACAAGCAGACAGCGATACACATCAACTTTTACCCTTGTGTCTACCAGGCATCTCCGATTGTGTCCAGCTGACCACTTGTGTTCAGATTGTCGTTGCTTTCAACGTCACTACCGCTGTGTAGTTATCAGTCACGTCAGTCAAACGCTAGATTTATGGTCTACCTAACAGCTTTAAGATGTTTCCAGAGCTGTTCAGACTGAGAGGACAAAGTAATTTGCGCCTCTCAAGTCCACTCTCTTTAAGAATCCCCCTGCTTCGGCCAAAACAACCACTAGATCCAGCACTGATGACATATTTTAATGATACGTCCTTGTCCGAGACACATCAGGACACATCAACCTTTACACTACAAAAGATATGTGGTCAAATGCGTCCCAGTGTTAACCAACCGAGTGTTAACAGGGTCTGTGATGTAGCTGTCTTTCATCACTCCTCTCACAAATATATCCTTCAAAATATGAATATTGTTATCTTCAAATGAGTGTCCCTTGACCTTGAGATGCAGATGGACTGCCGAGTCCTGCCCTGATGAGCTGGCTCTCGCGTTCTGATGGAGTGGTTGTTTTACCTCCCCTACATACAGATCGGTGCACGCCTCGCTGCATTGAACTGCTTATAGTACTAGGTTTGTGTTTGGACACAAACTGAAAAATCTGCTGGGATGAACTAAAACCTAACCCCTCAACAGAAGTCAGAACTGAGGAAGCCTTTTGGAGAAGAGGTGAAACATCTTCAACTCTTAACCAGAAGTCCAATTCCTTCCGATTAAACCATCAAAAAAAAGGCTTACTAAGGTTTTCTGTAGCCATACTTATGCTTGTTACATTATAAAGCATATTAACTCAATGAAACGTTAAGTATATTTGTTTTGCTATCATTTCCATCAAACAGTTGCACATCAGTATAAAGCATCTCTGTTATCAATACTCGATTTATTTTCTCTACAACTATGGGAGAAACTGATTACCACTGCAGCAAAACAAAACTGATAACCCAGAAGGCATAAAATGAAGCAGCTTTGTTTTGGCTATAAAGCTAAGATGTTTATTGTTATTGTCATGCAGATGTGCTGACGTCATTTTGTTGCTGGTAATGTGAAAAGAATGGGGCTGCGGAATGGAACATTCGTCAAGGCTTCTTCTTCCTTGTAATTAGCAAACAGATGTGATTCATCCATTAGCATGCTAATCTGTCCTACGATCTGATCCTTAGTGATAACGTTAGTGCGAAAGTGGGTTGTTTTTGCTCATATTGGTGACAGAAGACATACAATGTTCGATTTTAGACTTTAAATGTTTCAACTGACATTTCCACTGTATTATGAGACTAGAAAAACACTACAGTAGCAAATAGTGACCTAAGATTCAAAGTGTCAAAATGTCTTTTAAAACTCTGAACTTGTTTTTTTCATCAATCTATGATGGTTTTACTTTGATGATCAGGGGGACAAAATCATGTTTATGGTTGTGGCATGAAAGCATCGCTATATGTAAGCTAGATAGGAGGATTACTCGAGTGTTATTTTTCACCATAAAACTCTACATGGGTCACTGCGATGTGACTAATATGCAGTTTCTAAGATCACACACGGGGATAAAAAAAAAAAAAGTCACATTTTACTCCAAAAAAAACCTTTGCCTACATACAGCTGGATTATTTGTATTTATAGTTTGTGAACAGGAAGAGTAGCAGCAGGAGAGAAGAGAAAGGTTTACAAGATGTTGGTGAGAGCAGCTCTGCTGTGTTGTTTAGCGAAGGCGGCACTGACCAAAATACAGGAGGCGGAGCCTCTTTTGTAGTGACATGATGGACTGGATTAGAAACAAGGACATCAGAGGGACAGCCATGTTTAGACATATTGGAGACAAAGGAAGAGAAGCTAGATATAAATGGTTCGGACATGTGAGAAGGGGGGTTGTGGATCTATTGGTAGAAGGATGCTGGAGATGGAGCTGCCAGGCAGGAGGAAACGGGGAAGATAATTACCGGGACGGTTAGCAGGGGTCTGGCATTAAAGGGACAAGTAACACTTCTTCTCTTTACAAGATTTTTTTGCATCTAAGAATCCCAGGGGATGCAGCTCAAGATGTGAGTGGCTAAAGTTGCAAGGAAACAAGTATTTGATCAACAACAACACCTCAACAAACTATGTAAACATTCTGCTGTATCTTTATTCTCAGTTAAATTGGTCAAATTCTCTGACCTCGATGGAAATATTCCACGATAGTAACTTCCAGTTCTTCAAAACTCACAGGCCCATGATAAAACCCCCTAGAATTATATATCATCTTGTTTTGGTGATAATCACAAATTACAAAAATGGAGACAGAGATTTTGCAGATCTAAACGGAAGAAGACCTGGCAGTCTACCACCTGTAGTAGAACAGAACAGGTGAAGAAGAAAGATGCCATATTTATTGTGTTTTTCTCAGATAGACATATGGCCATGCCTACCTCTATCTTGGTGCGGTAGAGCACCAGCCTTCGGAGGCGTGTTAATTTGGAGATGTGCATGAAGGCCAGTGGATGGAGGCGGTCGCAGGAGGACAAGTTGAGCTCCTGTAGGCCGGGACAGGTCTGAGAGATCACCTCCAGACACGCCTCATTCAGGAAGTGGCAGCACGACAACTCCAGGCAGACTAGACTGTTACCACAGGCCTTCATGAAGCTGACGGGAGGGTCATGTGGAGGAAGATGTGAGTGGAAATAGAGAGAATTGAATTTATCCTACATCAGCAACCTGATCGTATGTTCTTTTATTTAATTGCTGATTTCCTTTGTTTCATGAACTAGTGGAAAAGTTCCCCTCCCTTGAAACAAATGTGAATTTGAGAGTTATCCAAGGTGCCCTCCCTGACTTTCAGTACTTGTAGCCCTCTGAGAGTCTGACCTGCTGAAGCCAGTCAGGGTGAGAGCCCCGCGGTTGCCGGTCCACGACAGGTTGAGCCTCTGGAGGAGGGTGCAGCGGCTCTGCAGGTGTCCCAAGGAGGTGTCACTCAGCCGGGCCCAGTAGGGCTGCAGACTCAGCTGGGTGTACAGCAGCGGGTCGCAGCAGTGCTGGTGCAGCAGCTTACAGCTCTGGGACAGACGGCAGAGGTCTGGCAGGGTGAGGTGGCTCAGTAACAGCTGGATGAGCTGTGGATGAAAGATGGGGAGAGAGGTTAGGATGGGAGATATAAAGGGGGAGGGGGGGCAGCTTATTACAGAACATTTAATAGAGCCCAGTAGACAACAGAGATGATAGAATAGAGAATGTTTATCGTGTCCTCTCTGTCAGACAGATCTAAATTGTGGTTATCTGGGACACGAGGCACTGATAGCGGGATCCGTGGCGAGGTGAGGCGTGTTTTGCACCGTGTTAGTGTGCCTCAAAGACAAAGAATGACTGTGCTTGTATGAGTGTGTGTTGCAGTGAACTAGGCAGTGTTCAGGGCGGTATCCGCTGACAGATAATGGCTATATTGTGTTTCTGTAACAAACAGTGGTTGTAAAGACTCCCGTTAATGGCAGCGGTTTGGAGAGGAGATAAGAGAAGGAGTATCAAGGATAGAGCCGGTGTTTTGAACACGATACATCTACATGGCGTTAAGATGACTGTGTTTGTGAGTGAAAACCAAACCAAGTAATAGACCTGGTCAGAGCATCAGTGTTCAAAACGAATGCTGTACATCATAGATAGACAACAGTCAGATAGAAATAATTGTTTAAGAGCTTGCAGCTGTTAAGAATCCTAGAGTTTATTATGAGCATCTAATTAATTATTTTTAAGGTGATTGGGAGAACAAATGAGATTATACTGATTTTTGAAAGTTTGTTCATGTCAAGTCACAGCACACTCGGGCTCAATGAATGTATTTATTGGTTGAATGAAAAAAATGTATCATTGTTAAATGTTTAAAAGTTATTTAGAATGCAGCAAGAATCTAAAGGAAACAACTCCCTCCAACTTCCAGCAAGAAATTGTACAACAATTGCATCAGTATATGACATATCCTCCATTCGCTTGGTGAGCCCAAAGCAGTACTGATAGTTTTGGACATATTCTCCTGAGACCTTGTCAACAATTGTTAATTGTTAGCTTTTATTTGTAAGTGAAGCAAGAAGCTACTGTTACCAATAAATCGCAACCACAATGAGGAACAAACAATGATCATAGTTACCCTACATTTGAACTTTGGCCAAATTTTCATAGAATAAACAACGAAATAAAATGTCTAAATACATCCATCTATAGAAGCCTCATCACTCGACAGGATGCTTGATGTGGTCATTGATGATGACATCAGTTTTTTGGAAAGTTAGCTTAGTTTGATAAATATTTCTATCCCCACTGTGAGCTAAAGTTTAATTTTGGAGTCCTGATGCCAGACTCCTAAAAGATTTGCTAAAATTAAAGAAAAATTGAGTGAATGGAAAAGACAAAAATATGCATTGATATTCTTTTAATCAGATGTTTTATAGCAGTGCATGCACAGGCTTTATTCACACTCTAAATGATCAACAAATGAATCTAGAACTTCCTTTAACCGGGTTGCGGCACCTGCTACAAGCCAACTGTGGGTATTTTTGGGCAGCGGAGGGTGAATTTGCTCAACTATCCAGAGATGGTGGCAGTTCAATAAAACTAGCTTAACAGAGCAATTTGGAATCGACCGCTAGGTTCACTGAGTCATGACTCTGCTTGTTTCTGTCTGACACTTTAATGAGGAGCAGAGCCGGGAGCCCTAAGGCTCACTAAAGAGAAGGACCTCTTCTCAAAGCAGGTTTCAGTGTTTACAAGTGTGATGAGAGGATGAAGATAGACCATCAGAGAGCGGACTGCAGGAACAGCAAACATATAAACTGGTTGTGAGTAAGAGCAGCTTTGTGCTGTGATGTTCTCGTGCCTGCAGTGCATCTCTCTCATGTTTGGACAGTCTGTGTCTGGTTTTCATTTCCGCCAACAGGAAACAGTGTTTATAGACTCCAGGTCAGAAAAGAAGACCTTGTCGCATGTGTATGACCATGTTTATACGTGAATGCACAAAAAAAATGTTAATAGAATTGTTTGCTGGACAGAATTTCTTTTTATTATAAAAATTGTCATCACCTGAGACCATTACGCTAACTTTGGTTACTTATTAGGTCTGTACCAATTATTAAATGCAGCGTAAACCATCCTCAAGGCCATCATCTAAATCAATGAGAAAATACAGACTCTACAGAAAATCAATGATTTATCTGTAGAGTCAAAAGTAGAGCAGACAATTCAAGATGTCATTACAAGATCACTAGTGGGGAAGTAAGGGCGCCAATATAAATAATGAGAAAGATCAATTCAACATTCATTGATATTTTAAGTTAATTGATGCGCCTCTGAGTATCATTTTACAAAATGCTGTGTAGACGGCACAATAAAAAGCAGAATCTGTGAAAGGCAACAAAATAAACAGCCATAGTGTTTTTTACGCCAAAGACTGATTTATACCCCACCAGCGGATTAAATTAAACTTGTTTCAAACAGTGAAATCAGTCAACATCCACATGTCATTTAGACTGTCGCTGGTATATCTACAAGATGGCAGTGAAGCGGGGATGGAGAGTTTTTTTTCACTATTTCATCAACATTTTTCCTGCTCTGTTTCTTCCGTATCAGTAAGCTCCCCAAAAACATGCAGAAATTCATAAAAGAGTGCAAACTAAAGGCTCTGTCTATACCTGTATGTGTGCATGAGTGAGTCCAACACATTCTGTCTTCACATTTGTCTAATAAACACCAGATCGTGTGAGAAACTGGTCATTCATATGGTTTCTGAGCATAAATATTTACACCTGGCCCCAGGTGTGTGTCTAATCATCACCTTGACCTCGGTGACTCAGTGAACAACACTGTTCAGGTCTGCGATTACCTCATACGGCAGTTTGTCAAAGTAGCCACTGTCCGTCCTCTGATGCTTCCCGTCTCGTCCTTGCATGAACGGTCCGCCCACATCAGACAACTCCTCCTCGCTATCGCTAAGGTCACTAATGTCGATGATGGGCATCTTATAGAGGGCCAGCATGGGTCTCTCTTTTACGCCGCGCAGGATGACGGCATCCAGCTCGGTATAGTAGTCCAGCAGAGAGCTGTTGACCTCCAGACGAAGCAGGTTTGTGGGGAAGTTGATGTGCTTTATGGTAGGGGAAAACTGGCGCGCCTGGGGCGTCAGAATCTTGTTGGGCTCTCCTGACCACAGCACCTCCCACCTGGGAACAAGAAAATGTGTACAAGAGTACTTTAAAGTTATAACCGCTACGTTTTGATCAGTTCATCACTGAAAATTCCAACCGTAACACTCTTGAATTGTGGACTCTGTGGAGTTTGTATGTAACTGCATGTATGAAACAGTCGGGCAAATCAAAAGGAGACCTACAAGGCTTTCTGAAGCCTGGCGCCGGCTTCACTGCATTTTCTTAAAAAGCTGGCTGGAGCCGTGATGTCAACTTGTGGTGAAAGTGCTATGGCGATCTCTTTTAACATTTATTCGCTACACTGGATGTTCATAACAGATATGTGCGACGTCATTTGGCCTAATCACAACTCTAATTGTAGATATCTACGGCGTCATTTTGAATGGTTTTGATTCCAGTCGCAGATATCTACATTTGGATTTCAAACCAGTCATATTTCATCTCAAGATAATAAAATCCAATTCAACCAAAAATAATGCGAATTAGAGTTTTGATTAAGTGAAATTAGTGAAATGAATAAGTCAGAGTGATGGAGGCGATGAAGTGGGGGTTCCGTCAGAAACGATGTACGATGAAAGGTATGATAAACTTCTTATGGGCGTTTGTGTGTTTTGCTTATTACGTCTTTCGTAACCCTAATGAAGTTTTTATGTCAATAATGAGTGAATTTATTAATTATAGATGAGAAATACACCTAAATATGCTGGACAGCAGACACAGGTAAATATGCGCATAATTATACTAATACATAATTATAATCAATTATTATACTAATACATAATTATACTTATAATTTAATTATAATTATACTAATCAAACTTGGGATGTTTACAATTCTATCTGGTGTTTATTGCTCCCTTTGTAAAGTTCTTGACGTTTTTCTGTGTATTAAAACATTATTCATACATGTACATGGTTCTTGTATTATTCTGAAAAATCTTACATGTGTGATTTTCATGTACATTTTCTGAAAGGATGAGCTGGAAGCCAAACCATCATCACCAAAATAAAAAAGCAGACCAGACCCAGATCTCCATCAGTCCCGTCAGTTTAGACAGAACCCAGCTTTGAGATAATCCTGATTTTGTTGTAAATGGCTTTATATTGTTTGTATATTGTTAAGTTTGCACTCTCTGGAACCAACAGTTCTGTATACAAAGCCAGGATTTTATGGAGCTATGTTTAAAATTGCAGAGATTAGAGATTTGGAAGTAAGAAAAAGAAAGAAAAAAAAGAAATCTATATTGCCACACTTTTTTAAGTAAATAGTGACTGAAACTCAATTTCACCTTTCTGAGTTCACATCCACAATCGGTATTTATATTTGAGATCTTTCATTGAGCATATGTGAGATTATTATATTAAAATGCACATTTTATTTCAATTTGTTTTTATGTTTCTGGATAATGTTAATACATTATGTTGAAGTGAAGAAATAATTATCAGGTCATAGAAGGGATGTTGTGCTGAAAGAAGGGATGTCAAATATTGGCATGTTTAACATTATTTTATGTAGTTTATTTTGGTAAAATCAAATGTATTCAAAAGTAGTCTAAATGCCCAAACACCCCAAAGGTTTAAAAATTGGATTACATTCCCCAACTCTTCACATGCAGCTGAAGGTGCTTTTGCTCAGTGTGCCACAGCTGTGTAGTTAGTAGTACTTAGTGTGTTTACTGCATATTATACAAGTTCCAACATGGTGACAGTGTGACTAAAAAGTAGGATATAACAGAAGGTCAGAAGAATCTTTCTTTCTTTTCTTTTTTAAAAGATTCTTTTCCAGGGGGAAAAAGAATACAAATTTGCTGTCATACCCGAGGAAACAAAATACATATTAATTATGATATTTATTATTGTATTATATTACTTTTCTATTCATCGCACTAAAGTATTCATATATATATATATATATATATATATATTCTATATATATATAGAATATATATATATATATAGAGATATATATATATATATATATATATATAGAATATATATATATATAGAATATATATATATATATTCTATATATATATAGAATATATATATATATAGAATATATATATATATATAGAGATATATATATATATATATATATATATATATATATATATATTATATCTTTATGTTGTAAGATATGATCCCATTGTAACGATAAATACAGCTAAATATTTTTTCTGGGCACAGTAACAAGACAAGACATATTTCCTTTTGTCAATTCGTATGAAATAAGTCGTATAAAAGATAGATCTCCTCCAGTTTATTGATGTGCACCAAATTTGTACCATTTCGCACTAATGGTTGAGAAATGATGACCTGGGAACTATGATTTAGGAGATAAAGCACTCCCAAATGGCAGTATATTGCAACTGACCTTTCCCAAAATCAACCCAGTTCTTCCTCGCACCAAAGACTATGGGGGTGTAGAATTTGAAGATGATCAATGAAGTTGTTTTTGAGTTATTGCGTTAACACGAAGGATCTGAGCCGGATTAGGCAATGACATAATGATCTTTTGCTCTATTTGCATGATGATTGTTCCCTCTCCCCTGTGTTGTGTTACCCATCATCTTCTCTGTACCAGGTCTGACACATTTTTTCCTACACAATTTTAGTTTTCCAATACTCAATTAAACATGTTGTCCCCGCTAATAGCATTGAGAAAGATGTTTTGATATTGATTTGTGGACCAACAACTCAAATGCTACTCGGCTGTGTTCTGTTGAGGCTATTTCTAAAACTTCAGGCTTACATTAGTATATTTGTTTACTTCATTGCTAGAAACTGGAAAGTTGAGTGCTGTTCTACTTGGACACAAGGAGTGGGAACAACTTCCTTAAGTAGTCATAAACACAATTTATAGATTGCAATTACTTTGTTAGAGCATAATTGGTTTCAAATTAACTCCAGTGTTCATTCCAAAACTGTGGTCCATTTGAAAATTGTGTGTAACTGCTGGTATTGCATGGTTTTCTGAGTTGTGTAAAATAAATAGACATTCAGTTACAGCCATGTCCTTACCTGACATCAGTAGGTGGGTTCTGGGAGAAGGGGTTGTGAGAGCAGGCCAAAATCTGAACAATGGCTCCAGGGTAATAAGTCTCAAGAACATCCACTCCTGTTGGGTAGACGGGCTCCTCGAAGCCCAGCTCAATATAATCCTGGCTGTAGAAGCCCTTAGGAGTGCGGCGGAAAGGTGGCGGAGCACTTGCAAATTGTTCCCACCACGTTCCATAAGCTCTGAATAAAGCCGTTTGGGTAAAGTCTCCTGAGCTGGGATAGACATTAGGTACCCCAGCCAGGTTCCACATGGTGTAGGACATGCTATTCTCACTTCCATAGTGAGAACTAAAGTCCAGAACCTCCTTGGCATATTGCTCCACCTCCACACTGACTGGCAGTGCTGACCGCTGGCCGGATTCCACGGCCCGCCGACTGGTCAGAGCCTCACCTCGGGTCCCACTCCTGGAGCGTCGCCGCAGACAGATATAGTAAAACATGCTCAAGAGGGTTAACATGTGGGCAGAATGGAGAAATGGAGGCTAAAGGGAGGAAGAGCCTCCACCTACTGGAAGCACATTGCCTGAGGGGCCGGGGATGAACAAAGCGCAGGCTACAGGTGTGGCATCATGCATGACCTGTTGGTTAGGCAGAGACAAACATAAGTGAGAACAGAAAGGCAGATGGTCTTAGGCAAAACAGAGTGCAACCCCTGCATATTCCTAATATAAACAACAGCTGAACAATGTGCAGGAAATAGTGATTTCGGACATATATTGCCATACAAGTCACATTTTAAAACAGGAACCATAATTCTTTGCTTATTTTCAATAATAATGTGAGTGATTTTTCCAGGGGTCTTTTCCAAACAAGAAATGTTCCCTTCCGTCAACATAATATAATATGTAGGCCGGAGTATTTCTTCTTCAATTATAAAGGCATATTTGCCATATTTTAATTTTAGCAAAAATAACGTAATTACAAACATTTTGATAGTACACGGTGCTATAATAGAATTCTAATTATATCTGAATTTAGACTTCTGCTATAAAACAAATCAGACGGATTAATGGCTAGAGTTATCTCTCAAAAAGTGTGAATTTAAGTTTAAGCTCAACTTAAATGTAAGATTTCCAAAATACAGAAACACATCCACAACTAAAAATAATATAGATCAACAGATCCTAGCCAGCAATCACAGGAATACTTTCAGAAGACACAATCAAATGGAGAAAAAGCTATTGTTATTAACATGACATAATCCAGCCACCCCAGCCATAGCCAGACAACTGCCCTACTGAGCAAACACCAAGCAATGATGTGACAAACGGTTATCGACCACTGCTACGGCTGCCTTATGAAAGGTAGCCAACAACCTCTTGCACATAAAAAGCACCCATTTCCAAATGACCACTCCTCCTGTTAACATCATAAAAACAGTGACTCGTGCTTCACAGAACAAGAGGATAAGAGGTCAAACTGGGAAAGCCAAAATGCAATCGAAACAAGTCAAAATGCACCATAACACCTAAAACTATTAGAGGCTATAGCACAGTCATTAGTGGCTGGTATCCTGGAGTATCTTTGCACCTTCACAGACAAACCAGGAATGGCTTATGGTTTATATATAATGACAGTTAAGACTGGAACAAACAAAAGCCTGCAGGGTTGGTGATCTAACATACCCGCTTGCACAGGCTTTAAACATGGCATCAGTTAAGGTTTAATTTGTTAAAGAGCACCAGCCTTTTTATACTTCAAATGAAATACTATAAAACAGTAGGCAGCCGTAAACCTGTGCAAGACTTCAGTGGAAGGGCCTGTGAAATCTTAATAAAAACAGTTCCATCAAACATCCGATTGTAAGTTTGACAGTGGTGAATCAAGTATTCAGGTCTATTCCAACACCACACGGTGAGAACAATCAATTACAAGTAAAAGACCACCATTCAAAACCTCATTTAACTCTAAGTAATTCAAGTATTATCAGTAATATGTACTAAAAAGTATCTACTGTGCAGTACAATGTTACCATCAGTAGTTTACTATTAGAGATTAATCTCTGGCACAAGAATTTCCTATGGCACCAATAAAGTTTTATCTTATCTGAGCATTACTGCATTAATATATAGGCCAATGCTACTGCTGTAGATGTGAAACAGTAATGAGGTAATCTTACTACTTTATCCATTTTTTAATCTTAATCCATAACATCATCATAGCTTTTAATAGCATATCTGATGTGATATCTAAAGAATTACGTTTTTTACAAGTAAGAGAATTTTTCCCAAGCAAATAGAGAAACACGTAATCCCTCAATTAGAGAGACATGAAGCGTATGAAAGTTGTAATCAGAAACGTAATTTATAACTATAGTGGTCAGACAAATGTAGTGGAATAAAATCTACAATATTTCGTCCTGAGATGTAATGCAGTAGAAGTGTAAAGCCGCATGAAATGTAAATACTCAAGTAAAGTATAAGTACCCCACATGTGCACTTAATACAAGATCTGCACATAGTTACAAACACTAAATCGTTTTTATTTTGAGGTATAGTGAACCAACACAAGAAGACTATGTCAATAAAAACGCTGTAAAATCTTTTGCACAGGTGATTTAATAATCGTTGATAGAAAACATTAGATATTATGGGAACTATGGCACATGCTAGTAAGTTTGCTTTATCATTACTGATAAAAACAGTATTATTGCAAAGCATTAAAACACAACTCTCCTCCTCGTTCTTTCGCTGTCATTACTTGGATGTGTCAACAAAAAAATCTTGCCGAACCCTAAAGACAATTCTAATATTACACTACAGCTACATTGTCAGCCACGATCAGAAAATAGCAACCATGAAGATACTCTGCTTTCAGAAGACCTAAACGTCAGTTTATCAAGAACACTGAAACGGCTATTATTGGGCTAATTACCATGTGTCAGAGACGGTGATCCGTCTCTCTCAGCTCAAGTTGTTGTTGTTATTACTGGTGTTAGTTAGCCATCGTTAGCCAGCTAGCCAGCAGACCAGCTAAACTGTCAAAACACAACTGTTAGCTTCCGTAACTACCTTTGTTAAATCAAGCAGTCAAACAAGACGGGACAAAACATTAATTTACGGTAAATGTAGAAAGATATATTCGTTCATGAGGACAACTCCTACTCTCCCTCGTATCTTATTTTTAAACACAAAACCACTTTTGCTCATGTCTACCACCAAACCCTATCGCTATTTTAAGATGCCTTCATGAACAATCAGACAAAATCGTTTAGAATTGATTGCAAAAGTCAAAAAATACAGTGGGAAACTAACCTTTTGCGCAGCGTCCAGTTTAGTAAAAGAAATGCATATAGATGAAATTTGCCTAATTTTCAAACGAGTTTTAGTCAATTTCAACTGTTTCGGTGACAACAGTTAACGATTTAGGCAGTTTTTCAGACGTTACTGCTTGACAGAATTACGTCGGCTATGAAAGCCTCACCATTTCCGCATAAGGATTTATCAACATCCGGTCAGCATTCTGGGACGTGATTCAGGACGTCGAAGGTAAGAAAAACGTTCCACAGCCAATGGTGGTGACTTCCTAAACGAAAAAAGCTACTGAAACAAGTACTTCGGAAAATAGGGGAAACTATTCAGGGCGAAAATTGACAAAATGATTAACAAACAATGAAATAATACACATACACACACATATTTGAAAAAGGCAAAATATATATGTATTTCTTTTTGCTTCACTCATTCATTCATTCATCTTAATGTAATTATTTTTCATCTTTTATAGAACCATCCATAGGAAACCATGGGGTAGATGTCACACATGGTCAAACTTGGTTAAAGCCATCCGATGAATAAAACAACATAGACATTTTTTTCTAAACACATTCTATTTTGTGACCTTACATATTCCAATAAAAAAGCCCTTCAAATCCTGAGAAACTCGTTTTTTCCAGTCAGTCCGGAAGTTTGTATAGACACAAATAATTCCAACAAAATTATCTCAAAATAAATTGGATTTTAAATTCAAATGTGACACAAAAACATGTCAGATGAGCTTTAATAAAAAAGCCAACCGTCTGCAGATGAAAAAGCTACATAGAATTGATGTTTGTAAATCATATATTTATTAGTTTGAACGTCATGTTCCCAGATACATCATCCTGTATCTTAATAACTCACCCTTTTTATCCTTCAGGTGTATATATAAATCATGAAAAGTTTCAAGTGAAGCCTTATTTTTCAGTGTAAATACAAAAATCAATCAGGTTTTCAAGAAAACACTCAGCTTTTAATCAGGAAAACCGCTTTCTCGTGGTTGTATGCCTCAATTGATCAATCAAGTTGAAGTTTATATCCACATTTCTTCAGATTTGTATATACAAAATGTAGTTAAGATTTCAAGGTATTGGATAAAAAATATATTAAATGTAGTTCTTGGCAAAGTGGATGTTAACTCAATAGTGACAGGTAAGATTCAAGTGACTAATTTCTGGTGGGAACCTTGCTGTCATCAATCAGACTGAGGAGGACAATAGGAATGCTGGAAATGAAGTTCAATATCTAGGTGGCAAAATTTAACCCCTTCATTACAAATCTCTGTAAAGGGGTTCTGGTAAAAGAAAAAATATTCATGCCTCACTCAAGTAAAAGTGAAAGCACAGACTCTGAAATTTACTCAAAGTCAAAATGTAAAAAGTAGACCTTTTGAAGGAGGTTTTTACCGTAAATTTTTGTTTGGAACTTTGTTTCAACTTCTATTACTGCCATTCACGGACAAACGTATGTATTCATGGCTGAACGGCCAATATGTAGAACACAATAGAGAAAAATAAAGTAGATGGTAAAACTATAATATCACACCATCTCTTCGAGGTTGATTCCATTCTTGTCTCTTCTCTGAATGTGTCTGTTGTATTGTTCTATCTGTTGTTTGTGATCTTCAACAAAAGTGTGAATTTTCACTGTGTTTTTGTCATCCATTCATTTAGAGTGAATTAAGTCTTAATGTTGGGATTATCTACTGAAGTAATAAGCCCATTTTGATCATTAAAGAGTGGGAAAGTATATATGTTTGTGTTAAAATGTTGGGAGGAAGGTTCAAATCTCTCAAAATTTGAATAAATAAACTTACATACAGATACCTCAAAACTCTACCTTTGAAAACCAAAGATCTTGAGGAGGATTACATGTACGACAGTGTTTATGATAATTGAAAGAACCGAAAACATTCAATATTTCCTTGTATGCGTTTATATGCTCAGCAAATCTGAAAGAAGAAGAAGCCTCAAATTCTAAAATGTCTGCAGTGCAGATCTATACAATCAGCACAGCTTCAAGGTGAGCACCTAAGATTGGTTTCACCAATTCAGTATAGAACCAACAATCTTCAGTAAAGTGTTTTTGCAGGACATTGTGATATTACAGTGTCCTTTAACATTTTGGATATAAAAAGCCATAATTTTATCCTATTAGACATTTATGTGAAAAAATCACACACCTAGCACATTCATTCTTAGGTTATCAGCAATTACACTCACCTTGTCCTTTGACCACTAAAATGTTATAAATTAACCTCTGGTCTACGTGGACATTTCCTTAAGGCCGTCTTGAGGTATTGGGTTCAAAAGGACACACACACAAATTAACAGATAGCCTAAATTATAATGCCTCCTGCTACAACTGATGTGGAAAAATGAGAGGAACACAGAAATATTGTGTTTTCTCCTGGGAGGAGCTGGTTTTATTTTTACTGTCTGGGAAACATTCCAATGCCCATAAATACAAAATCTCTGCCATGTCCTGCAAAGGTTACAGCAATTTGTGCTGAATTATAGGTGGCTTGTGAAGTATTTTGCTTTCCCAGGGTCGTACTGTATTACAGAGGAAACACTCTTTGTCACTTGGATACTTTAAGAAGCACACAGGGCTTGGTTTTCATGTACAGTGTATGAAATAAAGTCAGCCTTTTTCAAATATTGTTCATATTTGTGTGGATCATTTTCTGAATTTGGAAGCGCCACTGAATTTATTTTTAAAACGTTAGACCATTATTGATCACTATATCCAATGTTTGTTAAGTGCAACGCACAACAAAGTTTTTGGGTTTTCGTTTGTCATTATATTTCAACTTTTTGTTTGTAGTTTGACATTCTTTCTTTTCTGAAAACGGGTCCTAGACTGTAATTGTTTAAAATACCACTTTCACAGTCATGGCACAGCTCTTCTATTATAAGTTTCAGCCTGATGGCCGCACAGGACAGAATAACAACAAAAACAAATGTGATTTATCTCATTTGTAACCATGATTGTCATCCTGATACGTATAATCTGCTTAACAGATTTTCATGAGATTTATAAAGATGGCTTAGGCATATATCGACGAAGAGTACATCGAATTTTGCGTTGAATATGGGTAATGAACCATTATATATATATTCATACAAGTTGATATATTCAACCATTGAGAAGGAAACTCTGGCTTTGCTCCTTGCTCTCCAGATCTTTGAAGTGTACATTGGTTCCAGCCCTGCTCCAGTTGTTGTGTTCACAGATCATAATCCTCTTGTATTCCTGTCCCAGATGTACAACCACAACGAACGGCTGATGCGTTGGGCGTTGTTTGTTCAAGAGTTGAACATTGAGATCAGACATAAGAAGGGTTCTGATAATGTGGTGGCTGAAGGGTAATCTCGCGGGGAGTAGATGCATGGAGGGTATGTGAAGATTGTGATTCTTTTCAGTGTGTAATAACTGCAAGCAAACTTCTTGTTTGCTCTTATGGGAGGGTGTGTTACTGCCCTAATGGATTCTCCTCCTCCTCCTGCTGCAGAGTGAGGATGCAGCTGAGGATGATTCTGGTGATTGGGTCATTTAAAAGCCCTAGTTGACTCCACTGAGGGGAGCTGGTGGGTCAGATGACAGGGTTGCTGTGTGGTGAGATTTTGTTGTGTGGTGAGACAGCTCACACCAGATTTAATACCTTCCACTCAGGGTGGAAGCGATTGTTTCAGTAGTTGATTTTGAGTGTAACCTTGTGATTGCTTTCATTACAGAGTGGCTTCCTTGTGAAGACTGAGGTTTTGAGTTAATAGTTCATTTGGTTTTGGAAGTTGAATAAATTATTTAATTGTTTATTTGGTAGGCCTATACTGTCTTTTCTCTCATTTCTATTTTTTATTAAGGGATCCTGGTAAAACATAAATGTGTTACCCTCCCATATAATACACAAGACACTGAGGAAACATACTGCAAGAGCCACAACACATCGCAGTAAAAAAAACATGATGCAAAAGCCACAACACACCATTGTATGGAAACATAATGCAAAAGCCACAACACACCACAGTAAGAAAACATGCTGCGAAAGCCACAACACATCACATTAAGAAAACATGATGCAAAAGCCACAACACACCATCGTACCAAAACATAATGCAAAAACCACAACAAACCACAGTAAGAAAACATGCTGCAAATGCCACAACACAACACAGTAAGAAAACATGCTGCAAAGACCACAACTAATCACATTAAGAAAAACAAGATGCAAAAGCCACAACACACCATAGTATGAAAACATAAGGTAAAAGCCACAACACACCACAGTAAGAAAACATGCTGCGAAAGTCACAATAAATCACAGTTAGAAAACATGCTGCAAAAGCCACAACAAATCACAGTTAGAAAGCCTTCTGCAGAAGCCACAACACACCATAGAACGAAAACATGCTGCATATGCCACAACACATCACGGTAAGAAAACGTAATGCAAAAGTCACAACACACTACAGTAAGAAAACATGCTGCAAAAGCCACAACATACCACAGTAGGAAAACATGCTGCCAAAGCCACAACACACCACGGTAAGAAAACATAATGCACAAGCCAAAACACAGTAAGAAAACATGATGCCAATACCGCAATAAAATGGAAATGTTTCCAGGGGACACTTGGTAGTAATGCACACCTCAGAACGCAACTGTTTTGCCTGTTATTCGAAGTCACATTAGAGCTGTCTAGCCGTCAGTGGTTTTGGAACATGATGAAAAATGAATCCTATCAATCACAATGTCAAAATAATCGAAAAACACTTTTTAACTCGTTTGTGTGCATCGGTTTTAAGTGTCCTCTGGAAACATTCTCTGCGGTGCCTTTTCTCACTGTGATGTTTTATGGTATTTGAACCGCATTCTCTAAGTGCTGCACGCATATTTAAAATAATGAAGATGTTTTTGTAAAATGCCTGTGTTTTGTCTATTTGCGTGTGTTTTCTTAATTTGTAGTGCATTTATGCCCCTGCCGGCCATCTCACCAAATCAAACAAGGACAACGTTTAATTTAATTTGATTTCAGGTTATTAGGTAGTGACCTGAAACAATTATGAAACAATTTCATAGCAAATGTAGAACTGATTTTTTAACCATATCTTAGTATTTTTCGGAAGTAATGCTGATATTATAATGCTCAAAATGACATACTGTATATAATAGTGAAATATCGAAACGCATGCAATCTCATATCACAATATTTTTTCAGTCACAGATTTTTTTCACCTCTCTCCTCACACACACGTCCTGCATGGCCAGTAATTAGCGCCTAATGGATCTTGTGCAAGAAGTCACATTATGGCTGACATTTGCATCCATGAATAACTCGGCCAGCTCTATTGTGGAAACAAAAAGAGCTGAGTGTCTCTACAGACTCGATGACAACCAATCAGGTCCAGCTCTCATTAACAGACATGTCATTTAGGTGACAAGATGATATAATTAACTTTGACCACAAGAACTCAATCTCTGTTTCTCCCAATGTCAACAATGCCTGCAATGATTGAGACCAATTTAGAAAGAAGAAAGAAAGAATCCTTTATTAGTCACATAGTCACACACAGTACAACATAGTACAACATAGTGAAATTACTTCTCTGCATTTGACCCATCCCTGAGGGAGCAGTGGGCAGCCCCTCGTGGAGCGCCCGGGGAGCTAAGGTTTCAGGGTCTTGCTCAAGGACCCTACGACAAGTAGACCCTGGTGGGATTCGAATCGGCTACCTTCCGATCTTCTGATTGGGAGACGGCCGCTCTACCCACTGAGCCACAGCCGCCCCACTATTTATTTAAAGATAAATAGTCAGATCTTAAAGATCTATGACTTGCCAGATGCTTTGATTTGATTTTTTTTAGTTCCTAAATATGCTGAATAATCTGTTACAATTTTCCATCAATGCATTAAATCCGTTGCTTGGACCAGCCTCTGCAAGAAGGGATTAACTTTGGTTTTTCATCAGTTTCTCTTGATGGATGTCTGGCTGGAGCAGACCTATGCAGCCAAGACCACAACACAGAAACATGAGAGAAAAGGATACACCACCATACCATCTCAAACAAATAGACACACACAGTCTCTAAACAGTACCCAGACAGATTTGGAGCTAACAAGGTAGGATGATGCGCAAAGAGGGTTAGTGGGCATGCTCGGTGATTGACAGGCTGGGCCGCTGTCGACTCCTCCAGGCAGGCATCAGCGAGCAGCAGTCCTGCTACTGTCAGAGCTCTGTTCTGGTCCAGTGTGCCACACATACAAAGGCACATGGCAGAGCGCGCACACACACATGCAGAAAAATGCAAATAAGGATGGACACACACGTAAGCGATGAATGGCTACTACATGTGTGCATGAACACACAGACATGCACACACACACACACACTCTTCGTTTCTGATTCATATTCACAAATACACACTAACACACTATCTGTCCCTCTGATGCCCCAGCTGTCAAAAGCCAGTTAAATAATGAGTGTGCTCTTCTTCCTTTTTGCATACAGGCCGTGGAGCTAGTTACCGTTTGTATAGAATTGTACATGTGTGTGCTTTTCTCCAAGCTGCAGAACGTTCAGCCCACATGAGGAAATATCCCATGGGGCTCTGAGAATATCCATGCATGCCTGCCCATCTCAGTTTAGATCGAGGCAGAGATAGACAGCCTTGTACTGTAGCTAACCTCCTATTTTAATGCACTTCCTGGGGGGGAAAAAGTTTGTATAACAGCAGACATCACAGACGCTGTCCTAGATTATGCACCATGGAACCTTGGATGTTTCCTGTAATAGGTTGAAGTTTCGTTGAAGTTTGGTTTTCCTCATTTGTATTTAGTTCATTAATTTCTGCATGTCCTTTGTTCGGCTTAATTAATGATTTCCGGCCTTCTGTGTGATTATGTGATACTCCCTCTATAAACAGTCTGTAGCCTGATTTACAAAGCTTTTCCAATGGCTCACCTTACTTCAGCCTCGCTGTTAACCAAGTGGAGGCTGGATGTGAGTCTGTGTTGTTTCACCTCTGAGACAGCTCTGGTTGTTGTAACAGATTTGAATTAGGCATCTGTATAAACACATATCGAAAAGGCAGGGGATTTGTAGGATGTATTTTGTGCGCCGCCCAAAATCAGAAGACTAGAAAGCAGCTGATCGCAGTAAGCATTTGACACAAAGAAGAGAAAATAATAATATGTCTTTTATATTGGGGAGAAAAGGCGACACCCAGGAACTCCTCTTCCTCCAAGCAGACAATGATCAGCCCCCATGTAACAAAGAAAATACATTTTGCCATGTAATCCATTTCTTACAAAAGTGGTCTAATGAATGAAAAACAGTCAACTGGCGACAGGACGTCAAAAAGCTCATTTATACACTTGGGGAGAAAAAGCCAGCCCATTTTGTCTGATCCCACAGAGGAGAGATACATTCACACAAATTGATGAACGAGTTACTGCTGGTTCTGATAGAGATGTGTCAGAAAACACAGTGCATCACAGCCTGCTGCAGGTGGGGCTGTGTAACTGCAGATTGTTAGGGTGGACCATTTTGACCTATTGCAGAAGAGCCTGCAATTGGCATCAGAAGTGAACCACAGAGCGATGGAAGAAGAAAACCCGGTCTGGTGATTTATGGGGTTTTTTTTATGATGTGGATGGCTGTCTGTGTGTGTCACCCACCTGGGGAAGAAGTGGCACCAGGTTGAACTGTAAGAAGAAGGTATGCCAGGGGCGACAATGTGACACAATGTTCTGCTTGAAAACCTTGGGTTCTGCTATTCATTTGAATATGAACGTTAAATTGACACATACCCCCTACATAAACATTGCTGTAGACAGTAGATGTAGATATAAAGGACCCACTGGTGAAATCTTGGTCCCAGATACACCTTCAGAAGTCTTGCGGAGTCAATGCCTTAATGATTCAGAGCTGGTTTTGCAGCAAGGGTGTAACCTAATCAATATTAGGCAGGCAGCTATAATTTTACGGCTGATCAGTATTTGTATGGTACAACAACCAAGGTAAACACTGCTGTGTTATACATCACACCTCTTCTGCTAATGGAAACCGGGTTTGCTGTCCAACACAATCGAGACGATACAGGTCGTTGGACGCAGTAGAAAGCATTGGGATGCATCCTGTCAGTGGGTTTAAATAAAAATAATTATCTATATCGAATTATTGATGATCCGTTGCAGACCAAATGTCCCAATCATTTGAGTTTTGACCGTGGTTTGAGCTCTTGTCCAAATCTTACAGCTGACTCTGTTTCCAAATGTTGGAGATGCCTTTTAACAGAACGTCTTGAGACTGCCTGATAAGAAAATGTTCTGCTTTTCTCGTCTTAATGACAGAATCTGCACCCATAATTACTGCAGCATGAAAACCAGGCGAGAGATAGCGGAGAGAAAAGATGTCATCTGCTATTGTTTTCCAGTCTTTGTCCTCCACATGATCTTCACCAACTGGCAGTTTAATTGGTTTCAGAGAAACGGGTGTGAGGAGGAGTCATGACCTTGATCTTTCTCCTGATAAGTGATTTTTTTTTTTACCAACTATACATACAAATATGCATAATGTGTGTGTGTGTATGTGTGTGTGTACACTAGAGAGTTTAGAGGGAGGTTAACAGATACGGATTGTCTCATTTTATTGTGTATTTAGAGGCTGATTAGAGGTCTAATTAAATACAGTGATGGTGATTTCCGAGGCAAACAGAGGAGACACTGACCCTGTGACGTTTAATGCACCCCGGGGATCATCTGAACAAAGACATTCAATGTACACAGACTGATGGAATGCATGCATTCAGAGACTTTGGACAAACAAGCATCAGCAGACCTTTATCATTAGATACTATCTGTAATTTAAGCTAGACCAACATTTAACTTGTGATTATGCCAATTTCTGTTCAAACTTGTGGCATGAAAAGCAAAATACGACACACATTTAATAGTAGGGAAGAACCAAAACCAAATTTCGTCAGTCTGAGATGGGTACTAACATCTGAGAAGTAACCAGTACCCAAACAAGCAAATCATAATAACTTTACAGAAACAGCCAATAGGAATCCGGTTTGTCTGCCTATTTATTTGCCCCCAAAACTCAACACACTCAGTAACGAAAGACTATTAGGTCCAGGCATAAGAAGAAAAAAATGAGTGGAGCAAGATTTTTTCTTTTATCGTATTTCATTACGAGACAAAAATGGAAATGTTGAGAAATATTCTTTTTTTTTATTCTGCATTTTGAGAATAATTTGAAACGTAGAGAATGAAGTCAAACTAAATCAGAGGAAGAATTTTTATTTCATTTTGCATTTCAACCATTTCTGTGCCTCTGACAGAGCGCGGTCGCTCCGGGCATCCTTCCAAGCGCACAATGGATGTGATGAAGTCTGCTCTTACTTTGGGTTCGTTGTTTGTTCTGTAGTGACTAGAGCCATCAATGCAACCATTGATGGCGATGCCGTATGGCTTAACTTTGACATACCAATCCATATGCCACAGCGCGTTCGGACCTTTGCTACAGTAATGTCTGCGCCTCAGCCTGAGCTCCACACCTTCAGTACCAAACAACTTGATAGATTGTCTTATTGTGTCTTGTGATAAATCATACACTCTGAATTGTACGCAGGTGTAACCTTCAATATCCTTGTACTTGTCCATTAACCACTATTTCAGTTTGTACAAATGCTTTCACCTCTTCCAAACTTGTGTGGTTTTTCTTTCTGAACACACACACAGTTTTTGTCACAGTCTCTTCAAAGTCCTAATACTGACTACTACACTGTGTTTAAGAGCTAAAAACCAATTCTGAATGAATTCTACAATGTCACCAATTCATCTACACAAGGGATTTTGTGGAAGCTGTCATAGGCGCTGTTTGATATAGTCTTAAAAGGTCGACATTAATATTGAAATGTGAAGTTAATTAAATATAAATGGCACTATGCAATAGACAGTATAAGCACTAATGTAAATTTTCCAATTCTTGTCATATGTCCTAAAAAAACATACGACAAGGAATCTCACTATGGAATTCAAATGAATTCTTAACCTTAACAGGTGTGAACATTACCAGCGGAACCTTATGCACCAAACAAATGTTCCAAAGAACTCTGGTGCAGTTTGACTGAAATATAGGAAGCACGAACCAAAAACACGATGTGATGTCAGAAGATGCAAGCCTAACAATCCCATTACATCACAACACAGAAACACAGATGAGAGCGGAGGATGCTAACAACAAATCAAAAAAAAAAAAAATGTATTCAGCCCAGCATTCAGCATGATTTCCAAAAGTGGCGAGTTCAGTTATATATGTCATAACAGCTGCTGAATCAGACTGTCTTCATCCACATGTCTTTTGTTTGTATCGTTTTGTTTGATGTTAAAAATCCCACGGTGACTGCTGGTAGAACCAGGATTGAAAATGCATTTCTTCCTAATATCTGTGAAATTTCTCCCTTTTTCCAGACCAGTGTGTAAAAGTCGCTAAAACTCTGGAATCGAAAACATTTTATCTTCAGCTGAGAATTTTGCTGTCAGTAGCCATCAACGTCTAATTACATTGTTAACACATACCTTCTGTTGTGTTGATGGAGCAGATGGTCATCTGATATTATATGAAACAGTCCATTTTAGAATGTCGAGGGTTATTGTTGGAGAAGTTGGTGTTTGACTTTAATAATCCTCCTCATTCTGTGCTGT
>VRLP01005176.1:0-39760 GCA_009660295.1 Lophius piscatorius | reverse complement strand
CTTTCATGCTCTCTCCTGACTTGACCCAGCTGTGTGATTTGGTATCTTTTATCCACAGGTTGCATTCTTGACTCAATAGTATCGGAGGTCAACCCAACCACTGTGTTAGAGCTGGGAACCTACTGTGGCTACTCCGCGGTGCGGATCGCCAGCCTGCTCGGCCCTCACGCCAAGATGTACACTCTTGAATTCAACAAAGATAATGCAGCAATCGCTCGTCAAGTCATTGCTTGGGCGGGATTAGAGGAAAAGGTAAAGGCAGATGTTTCCACATCTTCTGGAAAAACACTGAGTCACATAGTGTCACAACACAAGGTGTATTTTTCACTTCTAGGTCCACTTAATTGAAGGGGCTTCAGGGGACTGGATCCCCAAAATGAGGGAGGAGTTTGGGGTGAAAGCCTTTGATTTGGTCTTCCTGGACCACTGGAAGGACCGGTACCTTGCTGACACCAAACTGATGGAGGCAAGTCTGCTCTACTCAGTCTTATTAATGAATCGATTAATTTCTCCTCAATGACACCATATTTGTTTTTCAGGAGTTAGGCCTCCTCAGGAAAGGCAGCGTCCTGGTGGCAGACAACGTCATCTGCCCTGGAACTCCTGATTACCTGGAATACATCCGCAGCAGCCCGCGGTACAAGAGCCAGTACTTAAAGTCCCACCTGGAGTACACCAAAGTGGAGGATGGCCTGGAGAAGTCTGTCTTTTTAGGACAGTGATGAAACGTGCCATGTTTTTCCTAATAAACACCATTAGCCACAACATAATAACAAGTCAGAATAATGATTATCTCATTGCAGTGGCACCTGGGAGTGGTTGGATTCAATTTGGCAAAAAAAATAAACAGTGTATACTGAAGTTGATGTGTTGGAAGTAGAAAAACGGGAAAGCAGATCTGGAGTGATCTGTTGTTTGATACCTCAGAAGAGCTGCTGTAGCACAAATAGCCGAAGAAGTTAATGCGGGTGGTTATGATGTTTTGGCTGATCAGTGTATGTTCAATCTGTTTTATATGCCTTACTGGGTGTTATGACTGTATCTGAAAAGTAATGTCTTACGAAGGGAAATAAATGATTTGTGTTATGTTTTGTGTTTTTGTAAGCACCACATGATATTTTCACCAGAAGTGGGTTTACAGGATGACAGATGTTGTCCTTGGGGCCTGTTATTTGCTATGAAAATCTCGAATTGCACGCACTTATTGATACCAAACCCTCTTGAATATGCATGATCTGATCAATACAGGAGTTAGTTTTGTGTTAAAGCCAGCTTATGTGTGTCAGGCAGCGGCCTGAGACCGCTGCCTGACACACATGTAAGTCCTGTTTTCCTGAGACACTGCCAAAGTACGACCGCTTTTGACAGCTAACATGTATTTGTTCCTGTATTGACCAAAGGAGACCATGACTCTTTCTGGTTTAGTTTACTAAAACAGCTCAAATGTCTGAGATCGGAGGATGACTCTGTAGTTTTAATGCAACCCTCTAGAAGAGGAATTCACCTCCACTGGGTTTACACAGGTGTATTATGAGATCTCTTCTCATGTTTGCCGTCTTCATCCGGATTCATCTCTGATGAGGATATTATAACAGATTAATCTGTTAGAGATCTGATCTGTCTTGTTTACAGATGCACCAGTGAAGCAGCTCTTCTGTATGCTCTCTATAGGTGGATAATACCTGCTGTTGTGCTGTATCACGCACATGTAGAGGATGCTGGACACACTGACCCAGTCCTCAGGTGTGTTTTCAGTATTCCATGTTATTCATGTACCACAGAACCAAGCTTCACCCTGAACAAGTCGGCAGCACATCACAGGGACAACACAGAGACACAAGCAAATATTCACACACAAATGAACTCCGAGGGTCCGTTATCCTGTCGCCGGTTCACCAGCTGTCCTTCCTTGGACTGTTTTAGTCGGTACTAACTACTGCAGAACCAGAACACAAGAATCCGATGCGTTGATCTGCCTTCTTCATCTTAAATCAGTTGCTAACGTTATGAGACTTCTGATGAACGTTAAGACAATAGCAGTAAACAAGCTTTAGTTAACTCGTTATCTCAAGAAATTGACTCATGTTTTCTCGTGATAGCATGATAATAACTCGTTATCTCGAGAAAATGGCCATAAATAAATATTTAACACTATAGCTATCCTTTGCTTCTGTAGCAGCAATTATTTTTAGGACTTTTGGTACATAATTCTTGAAAAGAACTCCCACCAGTGTCTGGAGCTGGATGACCTCATCGGTAGGCCTAAGCAGAGATGACCTGGAACATGGAGATTTTCCGGCTGGTGCCAGGATTCCAAAGTTTGGGTTTGCCTTTCTTTGACTGTTCCCAACAGAAATGATAGGTACCAGAAGGTGACAAGAACATCTAGTTTATTATGAGATCTTTAAAACCGGACTGATGACCGATGCGTCCGTCCAACACATCCAGACGTCGTAGACTCCAGTCTGCATCACTTCCTGGCTTTCCTTTACTCTCGATAGAAACAACTGCAGCTCTCTAACTGAAATCATCAGATTCTAACAGGTGTGACACACACCGATGAGCCACAACGGGTTCTTATATTGTTGCTCATAGTTTTATATTCTACACAACTGGAAACTGATGACATTCTGGGGACGGTTTGAAGCTTTTTTATGGGCTAATTGTCCCATAAAAACAGATTGACTGAACTACAGCCTATAACACTTGAATGATCTTTCAGTTTTGGCCATCAGACAGACCAGTGCCACCAGTTTATAGTAATAATCTTACGTTCAGTATCACTTCACATATGATAGCAGCTTTATGAATGTTTTTTTTAACTGTTCTGTATGGCCTATGCATAACGCTGCACCTGAGATTCCATGTCATCTATTTAGACGTAGAGTCAGTTTAAGACATACCTTTTTAAAATGTACTCATTACAGCAGCAGGTTTCAATACACACTCGCACAAGAATGAGATGAAAACATGAAGAGAATATAAATATAAGCATAGAGAATATATGTATATATAACTATATACAGGGACATTGTAAAAGTTGTATGTTGTTGAAAAGAGCAATAAGGTAGATAAATGGAATTTGGTCATTGTCAAAGTTGCTCTGATCCTTAATCCCTACTTCCTGCTTCCAACACCGACTTCAAGGATAAATTCTTCAGTTGCTTACTAACATTCCCCACCACTGTAAATAAATAACTTTATTCTGATCTAATCTGTTAATGGTTATAATGTTATGGCTAACAGTGCATCTTGTCAATGTTAATAATGTTGCACCTGTGCGTTTCCTGCTGTAAAAGCTGAAAACTTTACGGTGTGTGTGTTAGTGTGTGTATGTTTGTGTGTGTGTAGGTGTGTTAAAGTGTGTTTGTGTGTATGTGTGTATGTGTATGTGTACGTGTGTGTGTGTGTTTGTGCGTGTGTGTCTGTGTGTCTGAAGCACTGACTGATATAGTAAAAATTGGTTAACCTTTATGAGACAAAATGGACATCAGTCATTTATTGCTGTATTAGATCAGCAAAGAGGAAATTTAAGTGTTGAGTGTTTTGAGTGTTTTGAGTGTTTGGAGTGTTTGGAGTGTTTGGAGTGTTTTGAGTGTTTTGAGATGAAAAACAAGATCAGAAAAGTTCTTTCTTGGACATTCTTTTGGTTTGTCTGACATGTTCATTACCCTTTATCAGTGAGGTATAGATACATTTATTGAGTTGGTTTTGTTTCTTCAGCAGCTTCTGGTTGCAGTACAGAATCATGCCAGTAGAGAGAACCCTCGAAGCGTGATCAGAACCTCGGACTGTTATTGTAGACATACAGAGTGGGCCATTTTTATAGGAGATGAGAAAGGTGATGTTTTCTCTCATTTTATGACCACATGCTTTCATGCTCTCTCCTGACTTGACCCAGCTGTGTGATTTGGTATCTTTTATCCACAGGTTGCATTCTTGACTCAATAGTATCGGAGGTCAACCCAACCACTGTGTTAGAGCTGGGAACCTACTGTGGCTACTCCGCGGTGCGGATCGCCAGCCTGCTCGGCCCTCACGCCAAGATGTACACTCTTGAATTCAACAAAGATAATGCAGCAATCGCTCGTCAAGTCATTGCTTGGGCGGGATTAGAGGAAAAGGTAAAGGCAGATGTTTCCACATCTTCTGGAAAAACACTGAGTCACATAGTGTCACAACACAAGGTGTATTTTTCACTTCTAGGTCCACTTAATTGAAGGGGCTTCAGGGGACTGGATCCCCAAAATGAGGGAGGAGTTTGGGGTGAAAGCCTTTGATTTGGTCTTCCTGGACCACTGGAAGGACCGGTACCTTGCTGACACCAAACTGATGGAGGCAAGTCTGCTCTACTCAGTCTTATTAATGAATCGATTAGTTTTCTTAAATGCCTTAAACAAAATCTGTCAACTTGAAATTAATAGTTTTATGGAGGAAAAAGAAAAAAAGAAATGTTTTTTTAATTAAATTTTTGAACACCTCCTGATAATATTCTATCAAATACCTGATGTCCACACCGATGCAGTAGTAGTATTCTCCAGCATCTATTTGACAGACGAAGGGCTGCAAACTGATCTGGAGGCTACTTTTCCCAGAGCATGGCCTCAAATCAATGATGAATCTAATCCAGCTGCATTTGTGGTGCATAAACCCATTTGGTGCAATGAGGTTCTTGTGCCAGTGCAGACAGGTGTGTGAGTAGGGTGTGTGTTTTTGTGGCATGTTGGTTTGTGTATGTGTGTGTGTGTGTGTGTATGTGGCAGAGAGAGAGAAAGAGTATGAATGAAATCACTGCTCATCTAATCTCTCAAAGTGACTCTCAGAGTTCCATCATACAAGTGTGTGGCCGGGGGGGAGGGAGGGAGGAGGCGTTGGTCCGCATTTGCTCCAGCTGTATGAAAAAAAGGGGAAATGAGCTCATCCACCTAGTGCTTTCTTCATAGACGCCTGTATGATAATCCCAATCTGTGGCCATTAGTGCACTAAGAGAACAAGCAAGGAGCGGGTTCAACAGAGAGAGGGAGAGAGAGAGAGAGAGAGAGAGAGAGAGAGCGGGAGTGAGGGGGGAGTGCCTGGACAGAGATGCACACAGAGGAAAAAGAACGAGATGGAGAGAGAAAGAGAGAGCTTTTAAGGGATTTGGCGGTGATTTGTGGAATCTCACTGCTGTAATGTTGCGCTTTTCTCTGATTCTGCCATGATATGAATCCCTGAAGCCTTAAAAGTCTTTGTTTTTGTTTTGTCTCTAATATTTAATACAAAAATTCTTTTTTTTTTTAGATTTCAGTGAGTTCTGCTTGATGTTGTCAGGGTGAACTGTGGCGTTCTGAGATGATTTACCTTTGGTGAGGCTGTAGATATATGATCACATTTTGGACCATGGATGGAGGACCCTCAGGAAGAGCTCCTGTGATGAATAAATTAAAGCCTGGTCAATGAAGAATGTGCAGGTAAGAAGTTCCTTTCCACGATATTTCTCTGCTTGCATTGCTAAAACAGTGCCTGACTTTAAATGAAAGATTGCATTATTTTCTTACTTTTTTTAACTATGTTATCCAGTAATTTCCATGAAATTCAACTTCACAAGGTCAGAATACACCATTCTACAGCTTTTCTATTCATACATATAGGTCTAAATATGAATATAAGCTTACCAAGTGCTACTATTTGTGTTTTCTTCTCTTTTTTTTACATGAGATCCTTTTTTTCATTACATAACAAACATTATCTACTTTCCAATTCTGCCTGGAAACACTTCATATATTTAAACTTCAATCTTTCACTCTGGATTTGTCAATGACCGCAGAAGGAGAGAAAAAAAATTGAAGCTCCCCAACTTTTGGAGCATGAAGTGACGTGACGTTCCAGTTGATGTTTTTCTGTTTTGCAACATTTATAATGTTTCCCGTCATCGGCTCTCAGCTCTCCTCCGTGAAAGCCTCCAACATTCGCTCTGTGTCATCATGCATACTGACTGGAATATTCCCTGCCAGACCTCTCTCAGGGGTTACACCTCATATTTGCTCTCTTCTCATCCCTTCTAGCTCATATCACCCAATCAAAATGTCAGATTATGTTGCATCATCACAACAATTGAATAGCGTTAAGATGTTAAAGAAAACATTGCAGTGACCTCTGATCATGGATACGTCACATATGCATCTTGTTACCTGATATGGTTATTTTCTCACCTCATCAGCAGCACACAAGTCAACGTTAGGCTTACATCTACTAAGCCATATTATACATGCAATATTAAAAAGCCCAAAGAACTGCAATACTCCAAATACTGTGGAGTTCTATTCATGATCTCCATGGATACCAAATCTGTCATGAAAATTAACAAGAATAATGAAATGTCTTTATAAAACATTGTCTTTATAATGAAATGTCTTTATAAAACATTGTCTTTATAATGAAATGTCTTTATAAAACATTGCAAAAACGTTGGGTTGAACACATTTTGAGTGTTTTTTTCTACGTGAAAAATGTGAGCGAACCTGTTTATAATATGACCCAGTGGCAGCATGTATATGCAAAAGAGTAAGGGGCCAAGGATGGAGCCCTGGGGAACACCACAGGTCAAACTCGCCACTGAGGAGGATGCATTAACCATAACTATTGAAAAAGTTCCTATTGGATAACTAGGATTTTTATGGTATATTACAACAACAAGTGACAACTTACTTAATGGAATTATGAAACTTGATATAAAAAGAAAAAAACTATTTAAAAAAGGTCAAAGTGTTTCCTAAAAAACCTGCTTTAACAAACAGTTGAGCTAATCTAATCAAAACTGAATATTTTCCATCAAATTCAGAATTTCATCATGAAAGAAATTATATAAGTCTGATTTTTTTTTAAATTGTTTAAAAAATTTGTCAATTTCATATAAACAAGATTTCAAATAAACAAATACCCAAAGAAGAGATATTTTCACAGTGTTTTTTTCCTTATTGAGGACATCAAGGGTTAAAAGATCCTCTTTAATATTAAATATTTTACAGTAACTGCTTCGACTAACTAAAAATACAGAATATAAAGTAATGCGGTTCGATGTTATGTCTTTATAAGTGAAGGGTAAGATAAAAAGACTGAAGGAATCCGGCGTACTGTTGTTATGATGAGATGATGTTCGGACCTCACAGCCTCCCGTCTGACTGCCCTCAGGTGTCAAAGGTAGAGGGAGGGACCGGGTGCTGTCAGTACCTCTGCTGGTCATCATCATGACACCAGAGGCCCACTCATCCCACCAGTGCTGGCTTGGTTCACCTTCAAGATATAAATCATGGGTTCAGCTGATGTGGCTGCTGCTGGTGGGTGTCGGCCCGGGTTCATGGGCCCAGCAGGGCACCCAGCCTCAGTCCATCAAAATCGAGGGCGACATCACTTTAGGGGGGCTGTTCCCTGTGCACTCCCGGGGACCCGCTGGGGTGCCTTGCGGGGAGGTCAAGAAAGAAAAGGGGATCCACCGGTTGGAGGCCATGCTGTACGCCTTGGACCAGATCAACAGCGACCCAGACCTGCTGCCCAACATCACCCTGGGGGCCCGGATCCTGGACACCTGCTCCAGAGACACCTACGCCCTGGAGCAGTCACTCACCTTCGTCCAGGCCCTCATCCAGAAGGACAACTCAGATGTGCGCTGCTCAAATGGAGAGCCTCCCATTATCCCCAAACCAGAGAGGGTGGTCGGGGTGATCGGGGCGTCCGGTAGCTCCGTGTCCATCATGGTGGCCAATGTGCTGAGATTGTTTGCGGTAAGTTTTCTTCCACTTCCTGCATTCACTAAGCATGGAGGACTAACTATTCAGAACGTTTCCTCTTTTCACAGTCAGATGAGACAAACACCAGAAACTCTGTGCAACTACCCAGAATGCATTTTTATTATACTGTTTAATAAGATAAGATGAGATGAGATGAGATAAGATGAGATAAGATGAGATAAGATGAGATAAGATAAGATACGATAAGATAAGCGACTTTGTTTATCCCAAATGGGGAATTGAGTATCTTACCTTGTATCTATATAGTTATAAAGACAAATCTTTTAGTGAGATCAATGATCAGAGGAGCCCACATGTCTGAATGCACACAGAGAAACTTAAGGCTCAAACTATCCGGACTTTTAACTTACCTGTCACAAAACATACTTTATCTTTAGGATGTTAATCTAGTAAAATGGCTGGTTGTCTGTCATGGTCCCATCTTAGATGATGGATGGGAGCCATTATTAAACATGCATTTTTATTTGTCCTTATTTTGCAGCATGAACATGGTTTAGTTGCAGTTACAGATGTTGCTCCTCCTCACCTCATCGTCATCACCATCATCATGGCATACTCTGATTGTTATTATTATATTATTATCATAATGGGGCACAATTGACCTGCTTGACGTTGGATATACGTGTATTCAGCACATATCCGGATACGATTGTGAATCAATTCATCTTGAATGATGAATTGATTTTTTGAATGAGTCTCTGTAGTGGTGGCGGGGACAGGTCACATGATTTTAAATCCATTGTCATGGGTGGCCAGCGGCGGGCTAATCCGTCCTATTTGTTCACCGTATAGGTTTTTATAGCACACGATTGACCTTTGATAATTTATTATACTGCTTATAGAAACGACAGGACACTGAGTCTGTGTAAATCCCACATTATGCCATGTTGTCATCGACTTACAGACAGTCTGCCAGAAACCTAGAAATCTCTAAAAATAAACTCAAGTGTGGATCAAATTGCCCGTTATAAGGTTGATACATACATAAAAAGGACATTTCTACCGGGCTGCATGTTACTCGCTGCAGCATCCTTTACAGCGAGGATGCTGAGTTGATAGCCAAGAAGGGGCAGCTTGCATACAGGGCAGATGTTAACTACAGAATTATAGATCCCAACCTCCACTAAGCCCCTCTCAGCAGCTCAGGACCCTCGGCTGAAAATAGAGCATCAGGCCAACGGGATGACATTGGTTCTAGGATAACAGCAACTTGTAGCCTGGACGGTGTGCAGCAGATTTAGCTAAATGGTGTCTTTACTCCTACTGTCCATATGTGCCATCCGGAGCGTGGATGCTTCTAGACTGATGTTCAATATACATTGAACATCTGCTCTCATCTCAGCCAGAGGAAGAGATGCTTCAGACTCTGCCAGTCAATCTCCTGCCGTGTTTGATGGACGTGCAATAAGGGAAAACTCTAGTGATGTGTTGGAATATCATCATTTTTCTATCTGTGTTACGATTTTGGATCCGTTTATCATATACCTTTTCTTTTGTTAGTTACAACACAGAGTATACAGTAGATCCAACAGATATTATTGTTTATATCAATGATAATAAATATAATAATACCTAATATTTATTCTGACAATATTTATTGTTGAATGTTCAGTTTATGGATAATTAAATGATTTAGAAGGCGTTAACCGATCAATGCTCACTTACATAGTTAGAAATGTATGTTTGCGTTATTATAAAACCAATTTAGATTTTTCCGCGCTCCTATTCTACCGTAGTTTGATAACAGAGGTGTGGGTTAACACATACATGACCATATTATTAATATTAAACCTTTGCATGTGCTACAGAAATAATCAATAAGAATTATAATCAAGGTTGTTTAGAATCTATTTTGATTAAATAGGTACTGGAAACTAGGTAGAAATGAACGAAACAAACGAAATAAACAAAATGAGAAAATGTGACCCCCAACAATGGCGATTCAAACTATTTTGAGTTTTTGTGAAATATTTTTTAAAAGTCCATATATTAATCTCTTAATATATTAGTACTTCAATGCACCATCTCAGCTATCCATCAGCATGAAGAAGAAGAAGAGGAAGAAGAAGGCAAAGGAGAAGAAGAAGAAAGAGAAAAAGGAGAAGGAGAGGGAGAAGAAGAAGAAGAAGAAGAAGGTGAAGAAGAAGGAGGAAAAGAAGAAGAAGAAGATTCCATGCACCATCGTTAATCTACTCTGAATCATAATTGCAGAATGTGAGATTAAACTCTTGTGCTCAGCTGTGTTGCAAAGTGATAATAATAGAAATAAGCACAAAAAAAAAAAAAAGGTAAGCCTGTTTGTTCCATTTCCTTTGGGACACAATTTATAATTATATTGAATGAATATTTGACAATTCTCTAATACCTCCATTCTGCTTCAAATAAATACACCGTGAAATACTCGCCTCTTTAATTATGTTTAATCGCAGCTTTGAGTCAGGACCGAACCGCATCAGTGTTTCCTGAACACGCGGCACAATCAATCATTCGGTGATAATGAGATGATAACCAGCCACTCAGGATGCTAAGTCGATACTTGCGTCACTGATACGGCTCATTGATTCGGTACAGATGCTTCCGTGGGATTAATGTGGAGCGGATTATGTGTCGTGTCGCATATTTTAACTTTTGAAAGAATATATAACGGAGTCACATTTCTCACACTGGGACAGATTTGGCTGATGTCATATGTCACCTATGGGACTGGTCACATAGGTGGACTGAAGACCACGAGGCTCAAGAACTAGTGCGCGGACTAAGTTCCGCACTGGTTGACGACGGGGTCTGAAACATGGGTGACGGACCACCAGATTGCTTGCCGTCAGCGATGCCGTTTGATGCTGCTATCAGAATAAAATATATTGTATGGCTTACAGCTGAGAAACGCCGGCCCTTTTTCTAGGCTCTTGAGCTCTGTCTCTCCCTCTGTGCTTAACGTAATTTGACTAAAACCCCTATAATCCTTCCAGATAATCTGTGAAATGGTTCTCTCGTTCCTCTCTCCTTCTCCCTTCTCTGGCCCTTGTGTCTACCTTTCTCTCCTCGTCAGCTCCAGAGGGCCCCGACACTAAGCTAGACTGGAGGCCCGGCATTAGCAGGGTCAGGCTCCTGAGAGACCGCGGACGTGAACTGTGTGATTAAAAAAGTAGCACACCACTCAATTAATCTTTCTCTCTCTCTCTCCAAACAAATGCTTTTACAGCTGTGTTTCCTACCATCTGTATTTCCCTGTGTCATCAGACAGAGCGCCGTACGTGCTGAGAATAACTGGGAACACAGGCTGTTCAGGAGAGGGACATTTTCCATCATAGCCCAATTTTGGGGGGATTTTAATGCACTCAGTGCCAGTATTAATGAGCAAAGCCTTCATTTAGAGCCTGTTAAGGTTTTGTCTGTGAATAAGTGCTGCATCATGCCCTGACATGGCTCGCCGCCTCATTCTTTGTACCTTTGGCATCCCATATTAGCCCAATAATCGGCGCTGCTCATGTTTTCCACTCGACCCAACCTTTTTGTAACCGCTGAACCGTCCTTGTGTCCCAGATCCCCCAGATTAGCTACGCCTCCACCGCCCCAGAGCTGAGCGACAACAGCCGCTACGAGTTCTTCTCCCGCGTGGTGCCTCCGGACTCCTACCAAGCCCAGGCCATGGTGGATATTGTGAAAGCCATGGGCTGGAACTACGTCTCCACCCTGGCCTCCGAGGGAAACTATGGAGAGAGCGGGGTCGACGCCTTTCTCCAGATATCAAGAGAAGCAGGTTGGGAGTCTGGCTGCGTGAATGTGAATAAAAAAGATGAAGGTCTTTCATCAAACTCTCCCACTATAATAAAGTACCAAAGCAAGATCCCGTGGACTAAAACAGTTGTCATCACCTCATCTGGCTTTAAAAGCTCCTGTGATGCTGGCAGGGTTCAGACGTCATGCCATCAAAGATTCTACACACACACACAGCACACCGACCATCAATAATGGACACCTCACTGCTAGCAGGGTGCTGCTAGCCACCATAGCGCAATTTGGTCTTCAGTCAGCAATCATGACGTTTGTACAGTCATCGTAATGAATTATTTTGGTTTAACACTCAATTCCTGCAGAGCTGAAAATCCCACATCTCACAGTCACTCATGTGACTTACCTCCATCTGATGCTGAAATGGTAGAAAAAACTACAAACACCTCAGCATCTTATTTTCATTTTAGACTTATTATATCAAATGATATCACTTAATGCAGGAATTATATATTTGTTCACAAATTAAGTTTGTCATTCAAAGATGCTTGTTATATACCTGGGTTTAAAAATGTTTTTATTGAACTGGGTAGGAAGGTTAGCAAAATTTAGAACCCATTGAATTCATGAAAATTGCAAGATTGATCTATTTTTAGTCATTTCTCTCAACCGCGAATAAACATTGTGATGCTGAATATGTCTTATGGGAATATGGATTAAATAGAGGATTGAATCTAATCATGCGGGACTGTTCAGTGAAGAGTGACCTTCTAATTCCAACCTCTGGAATATGTCTGATTTAACTCTTTGTGGCGTGCCCACCTTCAGATGTCAAACAAGCAAACACGCAATTTCTCATCAATCAATAATGACGGTGGAAACAACTGAGAAAATATGATCCACGTCGAATTCTAGAGAAATGGACGCCAGTGTGAAAATATGAGGAAACTTATCAAACGTCCCTCCATAAACAATATTCATCCATCATAATTTCAGTCCATCACCATCCCTAATTGGGACAATGCATCCTCAGGAGCCCCCCATCCCCCACCCTCAAGTTTGACAACCACTGACCTGGACATGGACTTGCACACATCATCCTATCAGCCCATGCTTAAAATCAGGGGGAGGTGAATTGGTCTAATATTGATTATTATAGCTTTGGTATACTTAACGAGACAGGATGCAAACATCTGCCAGTCCCATTCTTTTCTTTGATGCTGTGTTGCTCACATTTCCCCTGTGGGGATGAAAAAACTTTTGATACGTGGCCTTCATAATACGACACCTCGATCATGAACATCTACCTCTTTAACTTATAATCACATTGGTGTCATGATTCGTTTGGTCATTACAAAGGCAATATTTCACTCATAGAAGTTTTCATCAGGAAAAAAAATGTGATTTCTTCTATGACAGGTGACCCACACCTCCATCCAGGTTGGTGGACGGTCCAAAAACCATATTTTGTAATATTGAAAGAACACAAAAACCCCTCTTCATCCCTGTTTCCCGCCCAGCGCTACCGAGATGTTGAATGAAAATCTGCTAAGTAGTGTCCTCTTAAAAGTCTTAAAAACCGGCGCTGTTAGAACTTTACCCTCTTGACGAGGGGTCATCGTCTTACTGTGTGGGAGGGGGAGAAACCAGGTGCATAACATAACAACTTCATTGTGATGTTTCTGATTCAGGGGGGCTGTGTATCGCACAGTCCATAAAGATTCCCAGAGAGCCCAGACCGGGAGAGTTTGATAAAATCATCAAGCGACTGATGGAGACCTCTAACGCTCGTGGGGTCATCATCTTCGCCAGCGAGGATGACATCAAGTGAGTGGAGCTCGGCACTGCGGAACATGAAAGAAAGCTTTTCTAAAGTAAACTGTCGGGTGTCCTCTGTGATAATCACACATGAGCACCAGCCGAGGAGGAGAATTAGAGGATTTCTGCTGATGTTTTACCTGTTCTCTCTCAGGCGGGTGCTGGAGGCCGCCAAAAAGTTCAACCTGACGGGCCACTTCCTGTTTGTGGGTTCAGACAGCTGGGGGGCCAAAAACTCTGCCATTCAAGATCATGAAGATGTAGCAGAGGGCGCCGTCACCATCCTGCCCAAAAGAGCCTCTATTGATGGTAAGACACAAATATGGATTCAGAATAATGTAGGCCGTCATATATAGGCCCCGACAGCAAGGGTATATCCCCAAACAGCCCCCGATCCCCTGCGTTGTACAAGTAATCCCTCTGATTGGATAATCCCCCTGATTGGATCCTCAAAGTTAAAACTTTTTTTCTTTAAAAAAAAAAAAATCTCCCCCTAGTGGGTTAAATATGAACTTTTCGTGGAAAAATGAATGAACACAGAAACAATCTCCTTGAGTCGATTCAGAGGCAACAAATCTGGACTAAATTCGGTCAACGATGAAGAAGTTATGTTCGAAAAACCATGTTTTTGTGAGAAACCTCCCCATAGTGAGTGAAATATGAACTATTAGAGTAAAATACAACATTCAGAAGATAGATATCATGTGTCGATTCATTTGCACCATATTTGGACTAAATCAGACCAACTGTGTCTGATAAATATTGTTTTATAGGAACTATATAGGAATAGGAACTATTAGAGTGAAGATGATATGTTGAAGATAGATATTAGAAATCGTATCGGAAAAATACGACCAATCTTTTCCAAAATCAGTCCAGTTCTTCCTCGCTCTAAGGTCTATGTGGGTATAAAATTTGAAAATGATCCATGAGTTCACACGAAGGATCTGCGGTGACGGTGAGGATGATTCCGTAACATCCCCAACTTTTCGGGGATATTTTAATTCTAGATGCAGTAGGAGTATCTTCCATTATCTACAACACTGATGCATGAACTAGAAATATAAGAAATGAATTATGTTTGATATGTTTTAAAGTGATATTACAGTTTTGCAAACAGAATCAATATTTCCTTGTGCAAAAACTGTGATTTGTGTTTTTGCCGGTTTTTCACAGTGTGAATATTTCTTTGCTGATATTCATCTGAATGCTCTGATACCTTCATGAGGGGATTTGTTGTGATTTGTGAAACGCTTCAGGGTTCGACCAGTACTTTGAATCGAGATCTCTGGAAAACAACCGAAGAAACATCTGGTTTGCAGAATTCTGGGAGGATGACTTTAAATGCAAACTGACCCGCCCCGGCATAAAGTATGAGCTCGGTAGAAGAAAATGTACCGGTAAGCTGCAGTTCAACAACGTGGGTAGCTGTTGAGATTCTCTCTTCACAGGTTTGGTCTATTCATTATTGCTGTTTTTGACCCTTTGGTGGTCTGACAGGTGATGAGAGAATCAGCCAAGACTCTCAGTACGAACAGGAGGGCAAGGTTCAGTTTGTGATTGACGCGGTGTATGCCATGGCCCACGCCTTACACAGCATGCACATGGACCTCTGTCCTGGCTCCATGGGCGTCTGCGAGAAGATGGATCCCGTGGAAGGACGGATGCTCCTGCAATACATTCGCTCAGTGAACTTCAATGGTGAGATCTGACAGCTCATCTTCTGCGTCCCCCACCACCTACTGAGTCAGATTTCAAAAAACTGCTTTATTTCAAATTGGACCTGATACCACGAGAGATTCATGCAGGCATAACCACTCCTTTTTTTTTTTTTCTTCCACCACTGCAGATGTTTAGAAAAGATGTAAATTTTTAAAATGAAACAGCAGAAGGAGAGGTCGGCTCAAAGTCGAAAGCCTTCAGATGTTTCTGCTAATGTACCTAGCACCAGAACACAAGCACATTCCTTCAAAGCATTTCTCCTCCCCAGGGCCGCCTCCTCACTCTTCCCCGTACACAATGTGCCTGCTTTTCATCTTCATCTTTTATATTTAAAAAGAAGTCACAGTTTGGAGAAAAGAAGCGAAAGCATCCTATTTTTCTGTGCTGCTCTTGCTGGATGACCTTGTCTTGTATGGAATCTTTCCTGAATGAGCGCCTGCAGGGACCCGAGGGCAACATTCAGTTACATTCAGGCGGTGGAGCAGAGTGCAGTGAAAGAATGTCTGTGTGGAGGAGAGCTCTGACTAAACAGCATCCTGCACTCTGCTTCCACTTGATTGCACACGACTGAAGAAAGCAAACACAAGCTGTATTCAACAGCGTGTGGGTGTTTTCTCGGCCGCCGAAGATGGAAGTCTTCAGCTTAGAGACCTTGAGTTCTTCGTTCTCTCCGACTCCCTTCTTTGATTTTTCTCCGATTCAAACCATGTCTCCTTCCAACAGGCAGCGCGGGAACTGGAGTGATGTTCAACGAGAATGGAGATGCTCCTGGCCGATATGACATCTTCCAGTACCAACTGTCTAATGTCAGCAACCCTGGATACAAGTTTATAGGCCAGTGGACAAACCACCTCCGACTCAACGTAAATATTCCTTCTCTGGTCGATTTGCAGTTTGAGCTTTTACTGCTTCTCCTCCCTGCTCCACATTGTGAGGAGATTATATTTGATATATCTCTAACCTAACTATACGGTTAGGGTCAGCTGCCAGTTGTTTTAGCACAGCATTAGAACTTAAAACTGGAAATGGGAGAAAAACCCATACGGGCCTGATGTTCAGTCCAAAAGCAACAAAACCTGTAAACCAGCACCTCCAACCATTTAAACGTTAACTGTAAAAATGTGCCTCTGGTGTTTGAAGGGGGATTAAAGTGCTTGGATTAATAATCCATTTTTTTCCATAATCCATTTTTTCCAAATCCATAATTTCCTTTTTTTTTTCAAATTGCACTTCATTTCAACTTTGGATTGAACAAAAACAGTAAGAGTCATCAAAACGGGGGGAAAAAACGATACAAAAAACAAACAACAACAAAGGAAAACTCATGACAGGAACAGAGGACAGTCTTCCCTAAACAAGGACCCAGCACCGCATAATCTAGATCCTCTGGTGGAAAGTAACTAAGTAGATTTACTCAAGTGCTGTACTAAAGTACACATGTGAGTGTTTCTATTTGGTTTCTACTCTCAGAAGGAAATATTGCTCCACTACATTTGCCTGAACCACTTAAGTTACCAGTTACTTTTCAAGTTACTCTTTTCCTACACATCATGTATCATGTTTCTTTACTGAGAGAGAAAAATTCTCCTACTACTTAAGCTTAATAAACTATTCATAGAGCATTCTGGATTATCTGGAACATTTCAAAAAAGCTGAAAACAGGCTGGATATTAAGGGCAGAAAAAAACAACTTTAATCAGGCTATGATGATATGATAGAATAAAGTACTCAACAACGTGAAGTAATTAGATTACCTCCGACTACTTTATTGGTATTGAGTGATGTTGTTTTTAGGAAAAAGCCAGCAATGCTTAAAAATTAGAAAATTATATTTAAGCATTTATTTTATCAATTTTATGGTGAAAAAAAAAATGCCTTAAATGAACTGAAAGCACTTAATACTTTCAAGATCATTTGACTTAACAAGTTATTGGAGATGCATTGTCTAAAAAAAAGTCTCTGCATCTCACTGATATCTTGCTCCTTGATTTTTTTTTCTAATATTAGCTACAATAAGATGTTTTGACCAGAAATTAGACAAAAATACTTAGTAAGACTAAAAGTTTTCGCCGTGCAATTTGACAAAGTAACCAAAAAAGTGTAATAACAATGTCATAAGCTGCACATGGACTCAAAACCATTCCATCACGTGAACTCACACTGTGAAGGAAGTAGCCGCCCCTGAGAAACGCCTCGGTATCAGACTTTCATCCGTCTGCTCTGATAATATATATATATATCTGTACTCTATGGGTGCTGGAAGGAAGGGTGCAGAGGACCAGATCACTTCATACCCATGAAGTGGGGCGTTTGGCTTTAGCTGTGATCTGCTGTTATTTCATTGGATTAGATGGGACATTTGCCGCGACTGAGATTAGACTTCAGTCGTACCAGCATGTATTATACATTTATATTGGAAGATACCGGCAGAAAAGCTTCATGAAGTTTGACATCAATGAACGGGTTACATTCAGGATTCATATTCAGGAGGTCAGGGTTCACGCCCCAAACCTGAGCTGACTGCTGTTCTTTTTCTTGAAGTGTGTTCGGGTTGAGGAAAATCATCACGTTCATGGTTTAATTGGAAGCATAGATCCGATCTCTGTGTTGAGGACTCGGAGGAGATCTTTTCAGTTCCTCCGTCGTTCTGTCCAATCAAAGCACTGTCACACAAACTAATCGCGGCACAATAGAACCGGATGAGGAGAAATTGTCTCGGCGTAATAACTCAACAATCTTAAAATGAATGAATGGAGCCTGACACTGGACTCAGATTAGGGACTTCCTGGAATTAGCAAAAAAACAATCTAGTGGTTTCCTTCTTTCGAGCCTTTATGCAACCCAACCTAGAAAGCTGCTCTAGCAACACATTTAACGTGCAGACATGAGGAGGATGGCTGTTATCAGCTGTTGCTGGGCATTTAACCCTTTAATGTCCCCAACCAACAAAAATTAAACTATGAGGAAATTATCGCTTTGCATATTTTATATCCAAAATGTATTAATTTAATATACAAAATTTACAATAAAATGACAAAAAAAAACACATTAAACAAATTCCATTCAATTCAAATTTATTCATGACATTTTGTATTACATGGAAAATATTCAATTTTAATGAGATGCTTTTATACTTAAAAAAGAAATAGTTTAACTATCGAATAGGACTTCCTAAAGAGCCACGGTTAATGCATCCTCCTCAGTTCCCCCTTTGACCTGTGGTGTCCCACATGGCTCCATCCTAGGCCCCTTACTCTTTAACATATACATGCTGCAGATGTGTCATATTATAAACAGATTCAAATTAGTGGCACATGTTTTTCAATAAATACAGTTACTCAAAATGTTATCGACTGAACCGTTTAGCAGGACCACAAAGGGATAATGAACCGATTGACTGACAGTGATTGATTTGGTCAACCGTCTGGTTTCAATGATCACACATGGTTGAACTCTGTCGGTTGTCTCTACTGCCACATTCAATAAAGTTTACTCAAACCAGACGACTACATGGAGACACAGACGCCTGAAAGATGCAGACTTAGCTCTGTGTGCTCTGTGGTGAAGTTTACTTTTATTTCTCAGCAGTCTCAAGACCACAGTTTATGAAATAACGTATAAAATAATACTGGAACATAATAAAAACAAGCTCAATACGCTTTATAACGTATGTGGGAATTCAGAACACCACTTCAAAAACAATCAAGCGAATTTCCATCCGACTAGAAATCCTGACGATATTCTGAGAGCCAGATTGTTCGTCACTCAGACCTTTAACCAGGTGGTCTTTTATGTACCACTCTTGTGATACACACCTGGCAAGCATGTGAGTGAGATATAGTTCTTTATGCCACAACATACATGATAGAAACACATTAAGAGTCCGTAAAGGTTAGTAAAGGAATTAATAGAGTACTAAATATAAGAACTACAGACACTCATTTGTGGGTCATTAACAGAATGCCTGTCATAAATAGTAAGGGTAGTAATTAAGAGAAGATTAAAAGCCACCCTTAATAGAGGGTGGACCCGGTGGTGATGTTGATGGAGGAGGACAGGATTCTGGGATTGTTCAGGGACGGGATAGGTTTGGGGGAGGAAGCTGTTGCACGTCTGGTGGTTCTGGTTCTGAGGCTGTGGAACATGAAATGACAACAAATGTGAATTCTGAAAGATTCTAAAATTTGTCAGGCTCTTCTAGTTCCAAATTGTAGAAATATCCTTATTGTTATCTGTTTGTCCGTCCGCCCTAGTCGGAGGAGATGCAGTGGTCGGGCGGGGACCACAGGATCCCTGATTCCGTGTGCAGCTTCCCCTGTGACCCCGGAGAGAGGAAGAAGATGGTGAAGGGTGTTCCCTGCTGCTGGCACTGTGAGCTCTGCGATGGCTACCAGTTCCTGTTGGATGAGTTCAGCTGTGACATGTGCCCCTTTGACATGAGACCCTTTAAGAACCGCACCGGCTGCCGGCCCACACCCATAATCAAGCTGGAGTGGAGCTCTCCCTGGGCCATCATCCCGGTCTTCCTGGCCATCCTGGGCATCCTGGCCACCACTGGAGTCATCGTCACCTTCATCCGCTTCAATGACACGCCCATCGTCCGGGCCTCTGGCAGAGAGCTCAGCTACGTGCTGCTGACAGGCATCTTCCTCATCTACCTCATCACCTTCCTCATGATAGCTGAGCCGAGCGTGGCCGTGTGCGCCTTCCGCAGGCTGCTGCTGGGCCTGGGCATGTGCATCAGCTACTCTGCCATGCTCACCAAGACCAACCGGATCTACCGGATCTTTGAGCAGGGCAAGAAGTCGGTCACGCCTCCTAAATTTATCAGCCCCACCTCTCAGCTGATTATTACCTTTATACTCATCTCAGTGCAGGTATGCGTGAAGATACTTCTCTCACCCTCCTCATCTGTATCATCCCTAGCCTTCTCATTAACCATCCTTGTCTGCAGCTACTCGGGGTGTTCATCTGGTTCGGTGTGATGCCCCCCCATACCATCATCGACTACGAGGAGCAAAAGCCCCCAAACCCAGAGTTCGCCCGTGGAGTCCTCAAGTGCGACATGTCCGACCTGTCCCTCATCTTGTGTCTGAGCTACAGTATCGTGCTGATGATCACCTGCACGGTGTACGCCATCAAGAGCAGAGGAGTTCCCGAGACCTTCAACGAGGCCAAACCCATCGGCTTCACCATGTACACCACCTGCATCATCTGGCTGGCCTTCGTGCCCATCTTCTTCGGCACAGCACAGTCTACAGAGAAGGTGGGCAACTTCATATTACATCAACTACTGGTTGTGATTGAAGGGACTTTAGTTTTATTTTTGCTTTGCACCTCTATTCCCCTTTGAAAACGAAGACATTGCATATAAAACAGGATCAACATCAACAATATTGATATCTTCAAAAACAGAACTACCAAACAATATAGTTGAAACTAAAAGCTACGCTGTCGTCCCAGACCGCAAGGGTATTCAACTCCTCAAATTAAATGTGTAAAACATGATCTAAAACAAAAAACATGATAGATGTCCTCAAGTCCATTCTTATGCAACAAATTTGGATTAAAGCGCAGCAAGGTTTAGTAAGTTAAGTCCAAAATAACTGTGTTTTTTTGTGAAAAAGGTCCCCCTAGTGAGTAAAATATGAACTACTGGAGTAAAAAATACAGTATATACAGGATAGATCTCCTTCAGTCGATTCATATGCATCAAATTGGGACAAAATCGGAGTTATAGTTTAGAATTTATGGTCCAAAAAGTGTTACCGACTAAGCTCCCCCTAGTGGTGGAATTAAACACAACCTTTAAAAAAAAAAATCAAACCAGTTCTTCCTCACAGTTCTATGTGGGTATAAAATTTGAAAATGATCAACCAAATAGCTTTTAGAGTTATCGCGTTAACACAACCGATGTGCTGCAGCAATAATCGTCCAGTGATATAAGATAAGTCTCTCAGGGGCCACTTTGCTACCAAACCAAGGCCTTCATTTTCATTACTTGAAATATTCACTAATGGACAAATAACGTTAGAACTACTGACAGCTGAAGTCAGGGTAACGTTGATCATGTTATCATGGCGCCTTTCGTTGGGTGAACATTTTGTCTTTGAAGATGATGTGCTGGAATTAGGAAATGGGCAAGCGTAGAATATGAGGGCCAAATTGTGATAACTAGAACTTCATATCTTATTATTGATCAGACGGGCTAATCTAGCAGACATTGCTGAAAAAGCTGGTTCTGATAGAAATGTGTCAGAACGCACATTTCCTCACAGAACACTTATATTATATAAGACAATATTACGCGGGTGGTCTTAATGTTGTGGCCGATGAGATATATTTGCATCTGAATACTTTTGTCCAAAAAAAGTAAAATCATGAATGCAGGATTTTTACCTGTAAGGTAATATTTACTTAAAGATAATGTCACTTTCAATAAATTCACAAATTGAGAAAAAAATATATATAGATGAAAAATAGTGATTCAGAAATAAAAAAAACTGGTTATATTTTGGTCTAAAGGCAAATATTTTCCATCTATGCTCATATGAGATGAAGAGGAGCAACAAACATTCACACTTAAGAGACATCAACCAAGAAAAAAAAAAATTTTTTAATAATTTTTCGCAAGTCAACTGACTTGTTCTTGATTTATCACATTTTCCACTAACCCCTATGCTAGGATAATTGCTAGCATTATTGCATAATCTATTACTAATTATGTGTTATTAATTAGGTTATTTTTTAGGGGTCCAGTTTTGCTGTTCAGTCAAATATCGACTTGATATCAGCGCATGAACTTCCTTCACTCCAGAACCTTTAAAAATGACGTAATGCACAACAACAGGCGCCGAGAGTAAAAGAGTAAATGAATCCCTCAGACGGTGGCAGTGAAATCTGAGTTTGCTGTGTGTCATATTATATTTTGCTTCCTGCTGTACTCACAGACATCCTGCCCCCCCCCACTGTACCGAGCCTCATTTTCGCTCCCGGGCCAGTTCTGCCGTCACAATTATCAGACCGTTGGGGAGGAATTTTGAAAAGCAGAGATACGCCAGGACTTTCAGAGAGCTGTATTAAGAATCAGCCAGGCTGAAAGAACTAAAGCCCGAGGTGCTTTCAAAGTCTTTTCACCTCCTCCTAATGAAAATGAAATGATTATTATTTCTTTTTTAAATAGAGAGAGGGCAAGAAAGGAGGTCAGATGAGCTGAGGGACCGTGAAGGACCCTCATCAAACGTTTCAGCCGGTCCATTCCATTAGCCGGCGCTAATGAGCTAAATATAGACGCCAACTTTTGTCTGATTCATCGAAATAATGACCGATACCGCCATAATGTGTAAGACCACGTGCAGGAGGAGGTTGATCTACCTGCTCCATGCTTTATGGAAGAACCACTCTCCACGCGCCTCGGGTCAACTTTGAGAATACGATCCACTTTGCACTCATGAATCACCGGCAGCTCCTTCTAGAAACGGAGGATGAAGGAGCGTTGACGGCGCTGATATAAGAAAGTGTATCTTATGGACTGTGCTGAGGATAGTGTACAATTGATGACTTATTGATGCCACAAATATGTCTTATTCATGGCACATGTGGCCTCACTTATTCATGAGTGGGAAGGTTTGTTTGGAATAATGAGTTCATAATTCATTAGATGCCGATCTCAGGAGGCGTTTCTTCTCTGTTGACTCTTGGATTTTGGGCCTTAAAAACAGTGAGGAGGAGGGGACGGGGTCCAGGCCCATAAATAGATCTCTCTTCCCTGACTACATACACCGGGTCATGAATCATTCATCAGGTGAAAAAAACACTGCCTGCTGAGCTCAGGGTTGAAAAATTGCGAAGAAGGCTTTGTGACAACCCAAGAGATGACATAGAATATTTTTGTAGAACTTGTGCAAGACGATATCATCAATTATTAAGTGTGCACTGATGGCTACTCACAGAATTGGGAGAAACGAGCAGGAATGAATCGATCATTTTTGCTCAGTATTGTGTGTTTGCGTGCGGAGAATTCTCCAACCTGCCGGGCCTCTGTTGCAGATGTTCATCCAGACCACCACCCTGACGGTGTCCATGAGTCTGAGTGCCACGGTGTCCCTGGGCATGCTCTACATTCCAAAGGTCTACGTCATCATCTTCCATCCGGAGCAGAACGTGCAGAAGAGAAAGCGCAGCTTCAAAGCGGTGGTCCAGGCGGCGACCGTGTCCACGCACCTGTCCCAGAAGTCCAACGACAAACAGAACGGGGAGTCCAAGATCGAGCCAGACCGATCCCAGTGAAACAAATCCAACTAGGTTCACTTTTGTTCTTCTTCCACTCACGTCACACAGAGACGGACAATCAGATCAGGTCCAAATCAGCCATTCCTTTTAAAATTTGGCTGGATTGTTATTTTGCTCCCTTTTATGTGTGGACTGAAACTCCAGCAGAGACGTTCCTGGACGTTGGTTCCTGTCACCTGTGTTTGAAATAAGTAGGACCTACTAGAGCTGGGGTGAAGGACAGAAGGAGTAGAAAGGATCACAAACAAATATTGAACTGGAAGGATGCTGAGCCATACTGGATGGGACGGAGTTCTTTTCTTCTATCATCCACACCTCAAACCCGATACGGAGGTATTGTTAGTTTTAACTTTCCCTGGGGAATGTTGTGTAGGAAAGTGGTGACCTTTGCCCTACAGGAAGGTGTACTGACATGTATGTGAGGGATTCTTGGCTTGACAGCACTGCATGGATTGTGTTTTTTGTGTACATGAATGTTTTTAAATACCATTTGTATGGGGTGTTTGTGACTTTTGATGGCACTGATTTGAAAATACACCACAATTTCTTCTGTAACTATTTCTGATCTAATCCTCCTGGGAAGGAAGAGTTAAGAGTTAATGACTCGGCAGAATGATTAAATGTCCAATCACCGATGTTACCGAGCATTTTTGTTTTAATTAGTCTTATGTGCGCAATTAATCATTACACATGCTGGTTTTCATTGTCGAACCTGTAAATTTGCAAAGTGCAAACAGGATGCAAGTGATTGAGGACCGGATATTTATGTTCTACCTGGTAATTTTACTCTATGGTGGAAAACAATGTTAGGTATTTCCCCATATTGTTTGTCAAAATTATCAAACAATCTCTGCCTAGGTCAAGGCAACGTGCCAAAAATCACAGACCAGCTAGACTGTTAGCTTCACGCGGGGGACCCTTGTCGTCAAGTATCATATCAGTGATTTTGTGGCACGATGAAGATCCACTGCAAGTTCTCATTTCTGCAGAAGATAACCATCAACGCGAGGTATCTCCTAAAATGAATACCGCTCATTTTCCGAGATTTGATTCGCAGTTTTTCTTGTTTTTACTTGATCGTACTGTACAACTCAGGTTTTACTGGAGACGTTTTCTCTTCAGGGTCTCCTTCTTTACTGGTGTTGCCTTTGCAATACAAATGGATTCAGTAACCATCATGTGCGGTGCATCTGTGCGGTTCAGCCCGGCTGTGAGATCAACTCTATCTGGTGAGAAAACACTGTTTGTACTGCCCTCTGCAGGAAAGCACATCTCAAAGCACAATCACAGAATGAACCCCCCAACACAGACCTTAATAAAAAAAACTATTGTTTATTATTTGAGCTGGTTTACATCTGACGGGAGCTTTAAAATTAGAAATACCAACAGGAAATTCATAAGTAGGAGTCTGTTCTTAAAGGAGAGTGAAAAATAACTGGTAAAAACTGGTTATTTTTCAGGGCAGGACTAGAATCAACACTGACAATCAAATGGACCACAGATTTACAGATTTGTGGGTTTCTCTCTCGCACACAGGCACTTCCATAAAAATAAAGCTCATCACGAGAAAAAAAAATCCTTGGAGCTGATTTGCTAATGTCCTCAGAAGCTAAGCAACCGCTCTCGCGTGGCTGCTTTGCCGTTAAACTCAAAAGTCAAGTCCAGTTCATTTGCCGAGAGGCAGAACCAGTGCCAGGCTGGTTCTCTGCGCCATTGCAGCAGAAATGTCATTTCTCACACAGCATCCAGATCTTTAACCCCACATGTGAGGAGGGGCAGGTCAGCACTCACTCCAGGAAGCTGTCCAGAGTCAGGCAGGTTGCAATCTTGGGTGGAGGTCTGGTCACCTTTTTCCTTTTGACTTTCATTAGCGGGCGAATCTCTGCTAAAGGAGACTGGAGTGGAGAGCAGGGTTAAGGAATGATCCTGTTATCACTGATCACTCTTTTTCTGCCCTAATCACTTCTCCATGTAAATGTTTGGTAATTGATGAATTCATATTAACCAAACTATTCTTTCTTTAAGAACTGTATTTATTTTTTCCACATAGAACCAAAGAAGAAAACGTTGATATGAATTGTCGCTAGGAACGTTCGTTAGGGAAAACTAGTTTGTTTGAATTCCTCACAGGCAACGAGGCAGTGGGATACATTTTATAAATAAATAAATACAGTTAGTGCATTTTCAAATTTGGTTAAATATCATTAATATGATTAATAATGTTTTCTGCTTCCAACACATAAACTCGAGAGGGCAAAATATTCACTTGCTGGCTTATATATCCCCACCACTGACCCGAGCCACTGTCATGAGATAATCACTGTCACCAACTTCAACTGTCAGTGATTATGTTTTAGTTTTAAATTCATTTTGTTGACATCACCTTTTTTTCGGTCTAATATTCCACCACAAAAAAAAGTCAGAACACAACCAAGACCAATAAATAACACGCGTATAAAATAAGCTACTAGCTAGTAAACTGTTGACTTCTGAGTTCTACCATAAACGACAAGATGAAAAGGATGAAAAGGATACGGGTTGGATGAATTTAGTGCGTCCTCCCAAACCATCGTAACCAGTTTTCACCTGAAACGGGAAACATTTTGTCACCAAACCACTGAGAGGAGATACTGAAAACATTAGACCTGACGAGCAGGAGATGTTTGGGTTCTACGCACGGCCCCGGACTTCCTCTGAGGGTCCAACATGCTGCCGAAAGTCTTCTTTCTGAAGAGGAGGGAGTTCCTCAAGAAAAGATCCATGGATCCGTCCTCATCTCGAGCCTGAGGTGAGACAGAACCTTTTAGGACAAACGTATACCCGATTTGAAAGCAGAATTTTGAGAGACGTTGACAAACGTACCTTGCTCGGACATGAACCTCTCTCATTGTGTCTGGACAGAGACATGTAGAAAATTACATTTCAAAGGCCTTTCTTTAGAGAACATTTTAGATTAAGAGAAAAACCCACACGATGAGGTACAACACACTTACATCCGAGGGTCAAGTCGCATTTTCTTGGACGTGACTTGTGTTGGTTTCTTTGCGACACCATCTGGTGTGGTGATGTCATAGGTCATATTAAGGTCAATGTCCTCGCTACCTGCGGGCAGATGGAGGCGAGGACCCTTCAGCTCCAACGGGACCGGGCTGAACGCGGGGCAGAGGAGCCTCGTGAGTATATCACGTAGATCCGTACTTTCAGGAGTTTAGAACAGTGAACGGGTGACCCACCTTTCAAAGACGAGCCGACTGAGGGCGTCATTGGTCCGTGTCGGGGTGCTCAGAGTCCTCTGAAGAAACTCCACTTTCTTTTTCAGACTCTGCAGACGGGGACACGTTCAGTAACTGCAAACACTCTCTGACATTAAAGATGATGGAACGTTTGGCGTATTTTCCTTACAGAGATCTCTTGATCAGCATTAGCTAGGTCCTTCTGGAGAGATTTAAAGTCCTCTTTGGTCTGAGTTAGCTCCACCGAGGCTTTGTGTAACTAAAGTGAGGAAAAATAACCCACACAAACACTTTGATTTAGGGATCCCACATACAAGAATCAATTCTTCCGGGTGAAAGCTAGCGTAAAATTACCTTGTTGTTCGAGGAGAGCACTTCTCTCTTCAACTTCTCACACATGTCATTTGAAGACTTCAGGCTGCCCTTTATATTATCATATTCTCTGATAGAGGAAGGGAGCAGATAGACACGGTCAATGATCATTCAGTCAGACTGAGGCTTTCACACTTCAGTGACATAATTCTAATATTTTCTCAAATATGATCATTGTATGTGATCAGCATGATTGGATGCTGGTTCAATATCACAATGGATGAAATAGTGATGCATTCTTTTCTTGCATTTGTTTTCTGTGGTGTCAGTCATTCAATATTTAGGTTGAGGAAAAGCAGTTATAGTTGAAAAATGATCCCTTTTAATTCATTTAAGTTGCAACAACGTGCCTCAAAGTGGACGTTGTTGTGATGCTCACTTGAAGAAAAGCCACACGGACTATATATCTGACTATTTCCATCAGCAGGAATCAGATGTTCATCTGATTTAGGTTGAGGTATGAAAGTGGCCCGAATCAGATTTGAACAGATGATGATGTCATATGTACTGTACAGTTCATGCAGTCACCGAAAAAACAGATCTGAGTCACATGTAAGCAAATAAATCTGAGAGGAGCCGCATTTCCCCAGCAGTGTGGACGTAGCCTCAGTGATCAAGAGCCTGTAGTATCCTTACTTTTTGAGTGAGATGCAGTAGATGGAGAGCTGCTCCACCGCCGCCTGGCTGATGCCCATATCTGTGATCATGGACTCCACCTCTGCCCTTTGACCCTGCAACAAAATGTCCAGGCTGGAACGAGACCAGAAGTATGAGTGAAGAGCATGAATGCGATTTTCTTTCACAATCAACCAAGACTCGGCACAATGCAGATCACTGCAGATGATTTAGTAAACAATCAACACTATAAATTGATTGATAAAAAAACTATTAGAAAAACTGAATTTGTGTTGATGCGGACAGACCATAATCTCTATCTTGGTCGAACATGAGCTAAATTACATAAAAATCCATTTTATTCAAATGTACCTTAAAAACGTAAAAAAGTAAAAGACAAAAAGAGCCAACTGAAGAAACGTATTATGGGATGCACACCATCAGGGGCCAGAAAAAGCATACAGGAAATTTCACTGAATTCTGTATGTTAGTTTTTGAGGTTATTTGGGAAGACCGTTCTATGTCACTTGCAAAAGGACGGGCAAGAGTGGTTCTACACGCCCTCCTTTGGCAGGAACTATTTTTCACACTTGCATAGATACCTTTCAAAGGTTTTCATTTTGGTCCTGAGTCTCCGGGCCTCCTCCTTGGCAGCCTGAGTGTCGTTTTGTTTCGTCTCCAGGTATGTCATCTGCTTCTGTGAGAAGATGAAGAAAGAATTGTACAAATAAATACAAAAACATTACAGAGTCAGATAAAACAGTGTATTTAAATAACAGCAGACAACTTACTCTGAGGGCAGAACAGAGCATCTCCTTCTCGGTTATCTCTTTCCGCACACTGTCCAGGTCTCTCCTCTGCTTGTCCACGGTGTCCTTCAAGCCGTCCAGCACCTTCTGTTGGTCTCGCCAGTCTCGCTCTACAAATGGATCAGACATGAGCATGAGCTGCCTAGTTTAAGCAAATCTTACATCACCCTATCACTACATGGTTAAGTTTCTTACCTTTGGAACTTAGAAGCACCTTTATTCGATCAAGCTCATTCTGAGGAAGAGAAAAAACGCAGGATAACGACGAAGAACATGACTTAAGTGTAAGTTCAATCCAAATGATGGAATATCAATGGATCAGTTAAGTACACTAAATGGATTTAAAAACAAAACACTGTGTTCATCCTCTAATTACCTAGTGGTATGAAAATAACTTTTTGTTTTTGGTTCCGCATTAACTTTTAATGAGCATATTTAATGGCAACAAAAAATAAATGGAACAAAAACACCGGCACTGTAAATGTCTCAGTGACAAAATATAAACAAGGTTTTACTCAGTCATGGGTAATCGGTTTCCTCAAGGACCAGCACAAACTTTAAATAATAACATTCTGCGCTCACTCTTCAGTCAGAGTTGTCCAGTTGTTGCAGAGTCTGTCGCTCAACCAACCCCAAAGGATTTCATTGGGTTTGGGTCAGGGCTCGTTACTGCCCAGTCAGAATTAACATGATTCTATTCCAGAAACCCAGTTGTTGTTCTCCTGGCTAAACGCTGACATACATGGACTATAATGTAATGGAGAGAGGCAGTGAACAGGACTGTCTTGAGGGCAGTCCCATCTCCAGCACAGCAACAACACAATCCCAGTTATATTGCCCAATCTGCGGCACACAGTTCTTGTGCTATTTTATTGGGGTGAGCCAGTTTAGCAAGGGAATGGTCATTTGGGATGAGATGGAAGGAGATTATAGCTATTTTCTACATTCTAGAAAAATCAGCGTGACAAAACCTTGTATGCTGCGATCAATCACACTACATGTATTGAAAATACGCCAATCAAGCATAACAATTAAACCTCCTGCCTAACGCTTTGTCAGTCCCCTTTATGGTACCAAAAGAGCTTTACAATGCAGTGATCAAGCAGATTTGTATCAGATCTGACATTAACTTTGTCAGCAATTTGTGCAGCAGAGGAGGAAGAGGGAGGAGGGAAGATTGTGGTCTAAAAATTGGGCTAAAAATGAGTGGATATTTTTTTAAATCCCTTCTGTGTCATTTAACAGCTTCTCTGTAGAAACCTCCAAAACAACATGGACATGATGTATAACAGCACAAATTCTGATACCTGCAAGCTTTCGGGGTCTCCTGACACCTCCATCTCTCCAGTGTCAAAGTACAGCTTGCTGATAATGTGTCTGGTGCTGACCTACAGACAGACAGCGCAGCAATGTATGGATTATTATTTGAATAGCAGCAGGTTGGTGTTGATTGACATTTTAATTACTGTACCTGTTTTCTACACTGTGGACAGGTTTTTGTGGGACCCGTTTGAAACCATCGGAGTAGACTGAGGGAAAGGAAAAAAATAAGCAGATAACATACCAGAAACGCATATATTATATAAAACGAGGTTTTAAATACCAGATTGGTGAGATTACCATTCATGGTGGAAAGTGTGTCCGCAGTGGATGGCAGCAACATCTCTGGAGTGGTCGAAGAAGTCGGAGCAAATTGTGCAATATGCTCGGATAGGCATCTCCAGTTACGAGTATCGTGCTGTTATGAATAGTAGAATAAAAGAAACATCCATGTTACTTGATGAATAAAGATGCAGGCTATAATGCTTGGGTATAAAATGACTACCCTCTCAACGTTAACGTGGCTGTGCTAATGCTAGTTAGCTTTGGTTAACATAGCTGTCTTATAATCACTTATCGTGATGCTACTTACAAATTTGAGACGTTAATTCACAGGAAATATTTTCGTTGTATAATCAAGCATTCACAGTTTTGGGTAGGATATGATATTGTAACATGTTTAATTTGTCTCTAACACAAACACAACAGCCGTTCAACAGCCCCGCTGTACGTTCAAACACAAGCCACGCCCCTTCCGCTGAAGAGTGACTCGTTTTCATGAAATCTACACACGTTTGAAACACCCGCACTCATTTTTGTATTCTGTATGTATATAGACGGTTGCTTTATCAGATATTTTAAATTTTATCGGGGAATAAAAAAAATTTAAATGGAAGGATGAATATTGTTTCCAGGTGACTTATGCACCACTCGTGTTACAGCAAAGGTATCTATAACATATTTCTTGTATTTACACAAATGGAGTATTTAAGTGGTTGATATATTAAGCGATGTTTTATGACTATCCTGAATAACATATAGCAACTTATTGATGCTAATATAACATTTTATCACTTCATAACAAGCACAGTTGTTTGATGTCCGAAATGATTAACGCGCCACCAAAATCCAAATAACTCATTGTAAGTAAAAAAATCCCCAGTATATATAGTGCAATAATTAGCCCCAAGGCGAAAGAAAAAAATATTTCACAATCTATTTTCCAATTAACACATGTTCTACTGTAGCAAAATCTTTACTACTCCAAAAGCATTCTGTAATTGAGAACTTCAAGTCCCACAATTCCTACTTCCGCAACATAGCATGTAGACTAGCAAGAAGTATTTCGGTCTCGTGCCTGGCACTAGCTAGCAAGTTAGCTAGATTGCAGTGAAACAAGTGAGTTGTGAAGCATAGGAGTAAAATGCCGAAAACCTGAGAAATGAAAGGTAACAATTTGTTATTATTTTAATCTGTCATGGGAGCTCCCATACAATGAAGCAGGAGCCAGCTATCGTTAGACATGCTGGCTAAAGTTAACGATAAAACTGAGTTTGAAGCTCTTGATTAAAATACCATACGTTTGGGAAGTGCGTGAAAAAGAGAAACGTAGCAGGGTTAAAGTGCAATCAGGTTAGACTGACAACTCCTCGTCCACTTCATTATTACACCAACACTACCTTTATCGAGAAGAGTGAGACTGATGCTCATAAAATACATATAAAAGTTGGCGGGGGATATATCCTATACGTGTATTATAATCAATTTTGTCTCCGGCCTACTTGTTGAACAGTTACTAAGTATATGTACTCAAGCACCGTACGTAAATACAGATTTGAGGTGGCTTTTATTAATATTATTCTTTCCATTTCATTCCACCATGTATTCCATTAAATCTCAGAGCGGAATGTTGTGTCTACCCAACTGCATTGCCTGACAGCTGCAGTTACTAGTTACTTATCATAGTTAAACATCATGGAAGTCCAGTTGTCATGATTTTGAATATTTGGTACAAACTTAAGATTTAAGCGATTCTGTATGTATTCAGAAAATTTGCCTCTTTCTCAAGTAAAATTAACTATTTAAAACCCATCTTGGATTTTCTACATTGCCACACTGCCATAAACAGGTTGACCTTATGAAAAGTAGACTTTTAAGGATGCTTGGTTCTCACAGGAGAGTCATAATATCAACATGCTTTGACTATATAATAGATTCAACTACTCAACATTATAATGATTAGTTAAAATTACCTAAATATTTCACATCTACATCAGTGAATTACGGTATATACCCATACCTTAAGGCAGCTGCAACTTAATCCAAACACAGTATATTAAGACAGAGTAGCCATCATACAGTACAAAGAGTACTACTAGTTTTATACTTTAAATACATTTCGTTGATAATACTAGCAAGATTTTCAAGTCAGGATTTTAGAGCTGCAGTGGAGAATTTTCATTGATTTTATTCATTCACCACTGCTTCAGTCATAGTTTCACTCATGAAGCCAATGGTCCCTCTCTGTGTGTCCCACCAGTTGTGTATCATTGCCATCAGTAGCAGTGATGGATGGAGAAGCCAAACGTGCGTCGGCTTCATGGGAGAACGGAACTCTGGCTCCTGTAAACCGCCTTCGTGTGGAGAGGGCGGACAGCCCCACACCAGGTCTGGTTGAGGGAACTGAACCAGGTGAGACTTATTCAAGCTGAACACCTTTTATAAATACTCATTAGGCAGTTAGGCAGACCTACAGTAAACTTCAGAAAAGTACAGAAAAAGATAAACAATTTAAGAATGATCAGCTCAAATAAGCCTGACACAGTACTTGGTTCAAAGCATAGTTAGAATTACAAAATATAAATTAATATTATATATTCATTTTTAAATATTGAAATACTTTAATATTTATCAACTTAGAACTTATTTTCCCATATTTTTTTCAGTCACTGATGAAGGCGGCACATATGGGTATGGGATATGGGTGCAGCATTGAGGAAGCACATTGTAGACAGATGCTGTGACGTGGGATCCAATTACTGGTGTGTGGATAGAATCAGAAATATTAATACTTCTGATTCTTGAAATTTCCAGTGACTCTGACTTTGATTCTCAATTTAATGTTTATAATAGGTTGCGAATTTGCTTGCGGTGGTGGGTGATGGAGCACAGCGTGTGATGGGTGGGCTCACTAATAAACTAGTCAAACAAAGGTTTATCACTTACTTCAATTAATGCAAAACCCATTTTCTATTTGAGGTCCAAATAACTTTTCAGAAATTAAATCGAATTACCATTTGCGAACAAATAATCATTCTATCTTATTTCAAGATAAATAAAAATAAATAAAACTAACATTGTATTAATGTATCAAAATACATTTGCATTTGTGAGTGAATTAACACTCAAAATAAATATTTTTTGCTTACGCTCACTCTTTCATATTTCAAAATAAATAAACTATTAATAAACAACATTTAGGGTCCAGACACGAGGTTGTGAAAAAATATGAAGCAGTGGATTCATCCATTGTCTACAGAGTCTGAAGTCCCGTGAGAAAAAAAATTAGCTTATGAAGAAAAATTATTATTTTATTGCTGCGTATTAGATAAATTCAGCTTTGCAAAGGCAGGCCTGTTATTTGAAAACAACTAGTGAAGCTGCTTCCGGTTGCCCTCCAGTATGTGCAGCAAATGATTCCTGCTCATGACGATCCAATATGTATGAGCAAAATCTGTTAGAACTATGTAACCTTTTTTTTTCCTGTTTAAGACATCAGTACATACTTATTTTTCCTGTTTTTGAGCAGTGTATTTTAAGTGCTCTTAATTTGAAGGATCATAGCGGAAGAAAGGTTGGTGGGCATTTATGTGTTCTGACTTGATGAAACTAATAATAATAATAATAAATAATAATACATTTAATTTATAACGCACTTTACATTTGGATCAAATCTCAAAGTGCTACAAAGTAAAAGCAGATATATATATGTATGTATATATATTTATATATATATGTGTATGTATATATATATATATATATATATATATATATATATATATATATACATACATACATACATACATGTATATGTGTGTGTGTGTTTTATTGTTATTGTGCTTGTTCTGTCTGTTGTACCCCCAAACCCTTCATGTTTTCTCCCGTACTTTCCAAAATCTGTCTGCAGGCAGTGTGTGGTACCTAGACCTTCATACTGCTCTGCGGTGTTTTTGGACAGGACAGGTTAAAAAAAACAAAAACAAAAGAAAGACAATCTCAAAGAAGGGGTAGACCAAATTTTGCAAAAACAATCAGGATAAGCGGGTAGAGTTAATGAATGAGTGAACAATAAAAAATATACATTTGATACTTGTACATATGCTGAAAAATGTGTATCTATCCCTCCATTATTTACAGGTGCTGGTCAGCAGAGTGCTATGTTTGTCCATGCACAGTCTTTCGAGGATCTTACTGCTGAGGTTGAGGCTGAGGCTAGAAAGGAGCTTGAACTACAAAAATCAGAAGAGGCTGCAGAGGAGCTCAAGGTGCTAGTGGGAGAACAAAACCTAGAGAAGCAGCACAATGGGGAGATTTCATCCCCGTGTAAGACTAAGGAGGAAGATGTGTCTAGTGAGGCATGGAGGAGCCACAAAAAGCATGTGTTTGTGCTGAGTGAAGCTGGAAAACCAATATACACCCGCTATGGTACGGAGGAGGCTCTGTCCAGCACCATGGGGGTGATGATGGCCCTTGTTTCATTCGTTGAGGCTGATAAGAACATCATTCGCTCCATCCAAGCAGGTTAGATTATACTTTTGTTCTAGCGGTGGGTTCATATTTAACAATAAATTGGTCAAAAGTGCATTGTATGAAATATGTTTGAAGATGTTCAGATCTGTAAATCTTTTGTGTGTCAGATGGCTGTAAGGTGGTTTTCCTCAGCAAGAGCCCTCTTGTCCTCGTGGGCGTGTCTAAAACCTGTCAGTCAGACAAGGAGCTGTTGCGGGAGCTGCAGTACATCTACTACCAGATAATCAGCCTGCTGACCCTCACCCAGCTCAACCACATCTTCCAACACAAGCAGAACTATGACCTGCGTCGCCTGCTTGCTGGCTCTGAGTATCTCACTGACAACCTGCTGCATCGGCTGGACCGAGACCCCGGTCTTCTGCTCAGTGCAGTCACCTGTCTGCCTCTGGCCAGCTCTGCCAGGGATGTGGTTTCATCAAGCCTACAGGCAGCTAAGTCCAAGAACCTGGTGTTCTCCATCTTGTTAGCAGAGGATCGCCTGGTTACTTTGGTCAGAAAAAAAGACCAGTTCCTGCACCACATAGACTTGCATCTGGTCTTCAACCTTGTTGGTTCCTCCTCATCCTTTCGAGAAGGTGAAGGCTGGACACCGATCTGTTTGCCAAAGTTCAACACTGCAGGTTTTTTCCACGCTCACATTTCTTACTTAGAGCCAGGATCAGAGCTCTGCCTCATCCTGGTCTCCACTGACCGGGAGGACTTTTTTAACATGTCTGACTGCAAGCAACGTTTCCTAGAGAGGCTGAACAAGCGTTGTGGTTACCAGGCCCTGAAGGAGGCACTGAAATGTCCCAAATATTCTGTGGAGCAGGTCGGCATCCCAGAACTCAGGCACTTCCTGTACAAATCCAAGAGCTCAGGGCTGTACACAAGGTGAGTCGGACATGTGGTGAATCATTAAGTTATACTTGGGGTGAAATAAGTGTCTCTGGTTTTTCTATTGTGAAGCTTTTCTGGACATATTGTTTTTTTTCCTGTAATTCTTGTTTTCACTGATTGGAAATTAGTCTTCGTATTGCATTTGACAACGCTCTGTTTATTCTTTTCTGCCAGCCCAGAGTTTCCTGCAGTGTACCGGTCTGAAGAAGAGCAAGAAAGGATCATGGGATTGTATCACGGCCTTCACAACCACTTGCATCACCCGACTAGACCTCTGCGCTCCTTCTACCGCTGTGGTGAATCAGAAAACCTCCTTGCATGGGTGAGTACGGTATTCTGACATTCAATTATACTTTTACAGAGTTCTGAAATTGGTCTTTCTCAATTTTCACAGCATAGTTTTAAATCTTGTGCGACTTGAAATTAGGAAGCAGATTGTGCACAAACTTAACTAAAACTTGTCAGAGTAGCATGTTTGTTACTGGAATTTAATTATTGTTACATCAAAAAAGGAGACATTATTTTCCCAAAGAAAAATATCTTTAGATTTTTTCTTTCGTGAATGTGATGTTTTCCTTTTACTTTAAAAAAAACCCCAGAGCTTTAAAAAACTTGTTCTGATCTTATTTTTGTGTTTGGTGTATATCTCATACTTAACTGTGTTGGATATTCAAACCAACAAAATTTAACATAAATAACAGCAACCTGTGGAAAATAATAAATAATAGAATGCAATTTTTAAATGATAAATGTATTTAACAAGACAGAAGGTTATTGATCTGTGTAAGTTTTGGTGTTTTGTTTTATGTTTCAGAAACAAATATCAAAAAAGGAGTGGTAATTTGATTTTTGGTTTTGAGATTCAAGACTCAAAATTGAACAAACCAGGACATTTTTCCTTTTCAAGACCAAATGGGGATGAGAAAATATTTAAATATGACTTGATTTTCATCTTCTAATTGAATTATGAAAAAATTAAATCAGGAGGAAGAAGAAGGAAATATCCTTTATTGATCACATGCTGCCTTCGACAGTACAACATCATAATAATGGTTCATCAATGGGTTTCACCTCACCCTCTCCCATGAATGGTATTTTACTTAGTTTCTTAAAATAAACAGAGATTGGTGAAGTTCATGGTTGGCTTTTTTAGTGGAGTCATGAACAATCACTTCTATTGAATGGAGAGAGGTCTGCAGCTTCTATGGTGACTTGCCTCTTTGTGACTTCCTGAATTAACCCTCATCGTGCTCATAGAGGAATCTTTTGGAAGGTCTTCCACTTATGGAAAGGTTCTCCATTGTTCAAAATCTTCAAATTTCTCACAACTTGTCTTTGAAGAATTTAACATGTCAGATTGATTCTTTCAGTAAGAATGATAAAAATCTGCTGTGAAAGCTTGAAACAATCATAAAGTACTAAAATAAATGACATTTAAATGGCCTTTTACACTTACTCAGCTTCTATATTCTGTCCTGCAGGTGACGAGTGGCTTCGAGCTCTACCTCTGTTTCAGTCCGCTGGGAACCAAGGCTTTGGCCGTCTCTGCTATCACCAAACTGCTGAAGTGGATCAGAAAGGAGGAGGATCGCCTCTTCATCCTCAGTCCTCCCACATATTAAGCTCTGGCATTGAGGTGATTGGCCTAAAGTACAAGCCTCAGTCCCATCACCAATGGGCCCGGTGCCAACAACAAGAATTAGTTCATTTTTAACAATGATTAGATTGTGATTATTTTCTCTTTCTTCTGGGTTTAATTTATGGGTTTATGATGATGTGGAATAATGGAAAGTAAATTCAGTATTTTATCAGGGATTGATTTATTAAAGAAAACGTTATATATGGATTAACACGTGGGGGGAACATCAGTACCATCGAAAGCGTAGCAACAACAGATATAAAAGTGTCCTACTTTCATAAATGATTGTTTTACTGTAACACACCTAGAGTTCCACATATGGAAAAGTTTTAAGGCTCACTCCTTTAGATTTAGGAATAGAATAAATTGGTATTTTTTCCGAGCGCCTTCGCACAATGTTATCGCTCATTATAAGACATGCTGTCTGTATATTTGTTAATCACATTCCTGTTATTTTCTGTCATTAAATGATGCGTGTTGAAACCGCTCTCATTTTACCTCTATGCATGTTTCTTGAAAGGACACTCCAAGAGGAAGTTGATTATACGTCTGTAACCTGTTAATATGTTTTATGTTAAATGTAATTGTTTATATCATTGTAAAGAAATCAGAATTAAATTCCATTCCTCTGCTTTGAAGAAGTCTTCTGTCGACATTTGGTATTTATCTTTATATGCTTGTGTGTAATCATTAAAATAGTCTTGTTTATGCCTATTATTATTATTATTATTATTATATTTAGTAAAAGTTATTCATAAAAACCTATCCTTTATCTCAAGTAACAGTTAAAATTACATTCATAACATTAAACAAATATTGTTCTCTAAAACAAACCACTATCATTGACATCCTTCGTTTAATATTTTGCTCCGCCCCCTTTTGCCACGATAACGGTCCTGAGTCTCCTTCTGTAGAGTGATGAGAAACCATTCCTCCATACACAACCTCTCACGCTCCTTAAGATTCTGACATCCACGCTTGTGGACTCTCCCCTGCAGCGCGTCCCACAGATGTTCTGGGGGGTTTAGGTCAGGAGACAGGGATGGCCCTGGCAAAACCTTTATTTTGTGATCTCTGAACCATTCTTGGGTTGATTCTGAGGTGTGCTTCAGATCATTGTCCTGCTGGAAGGTCCAACCACGGTCTACTTCAAGTTTCCTGTCAGAGGCTTCCTGAACCCAAGTTTCATCTGAACTGAACCCTGCTCTGGCTGCAATTCTTGGAGAATCTTCTGCCAATCAAACCATCATCCTCACAGTGTGTGTGGTCAGCTAGGAGACACACCCTCTTCGGTGCTGATTTTTAACGTCTCCAGTCTCTTAAAACTTTTTAAATTATTTATACAACTGTTGAAAATAACATTTTGAACCGTTAAGAGATTCTCTTATTTCTGTTACCAGATTTGTGCAACTTTTCTTTGCACATCATTGCTCTGTTTTCTGAGAGAATTAAGCCGGTTCACCTCATATTTATACCTCAGTAATACAGAGTCATTGCTCGCCATTTCAGAGCTCTGACTTAAACAGGTGAACCTACAAATATAAAATAGCTGTTTAATCACAGACTTTCCTTGGGGTGCCGATAATTGTGACACATGTTTCAGTGAAACTCATTTGTTTTGTGGTAAGAATGTACAGTATATTTCTTTTAATTAGGTTCTTTGCGTAAAAGGTTAGATTTAAGATCATGGGCGTTTTTTGGCATCTAATTTTACACATTCTTTTTTAAGGGTGCCAATAAGGGCAAAGTCGCTTCTCCTGCCCCCACTGATCATACTGTGACTAAATGTTGCAGTAAATATACGTTCGCCATAGTGCAGATTTATGGGTGCGGCACTATTAGACATCATAAATTAATAGATAGCGTGAAATAAAACCAATAAAGGTCCGCCACCTGTCTGAGAAAATGACATTTACTTCTCTTTTCATAAAATGAATGTGGAACAACGTTATCATAAGTCCCAGCATAAATAACAATATGATTACAGTTTATTATAACTTTTTACAGATAAAGTGTATATATGCTCTTCTCTCAGTTATATGTCAAATACATTCTGGGCATTTGCTTCAGTGTCCTGTCAGATAAGAGAAACTGCTATACATACTGGTCCGTTGCTGGACAACATGGACATGTTGCACTTGACATGATGAAAGAACAATTTCACGGTGGTTTAGTAAAGAGCAGTAACTTGCAGTGGAACAGGGCTAAAAACTGGGCCGGATTTAATCTACTTTGTCCATTATCCAATGTCTCTTATAAAAATGTTCAGTGAAAACATCTACAACTTTAGAGTAATTCTGCTGACAGCTAAACCTAACCTAATGTCATACTCTTATTGTTGGCTGTCACCTAAATTCACCAGCATGTTGCAATAATATTCAGCTAAATGGGCTGGATTAAAAAATGTTAAATGCAGACGCAATTTATTTAGGCCATAGAAACTTATTTAGAATGTACAATAGATTATTAAAGCCAGATTGACAAAAAAACAAATCACACAATTCAAGAATTACGTGGAAATATTGATAGATTCTAAATAATAATGATAATAATACATTTAATTTATAACGCACTTTACATTTGGATCAAATCTCAAAGTGCTACAAAGTAAAATCAGATAAAAGCATCATTAAAAAATATAATAATAACTATATAAAAACATGACCAAAAAGCAGCAATGTTAATTAAAGTTATAGGTTCTGCTAAAAAGGAAAGTTTTAAGTCCTTTTTTAA